>JXTB01000096.1:122984-146325 GCA_002914805.1 Parasponia andersonii
ACAATATTAGCGTAGTATGGGATGTCCCTTTGATGAGGGAAGCGCAGTATGGGATGTCCCTTTGATGAGGGAAGGAGTTTTCAAAAAAACCTCACACGACGGTCGCACCTTATTTTTACTCTTGGCCAGAGTTTCCGCCCAATGTTATGACGGTCTATCGACTTACGGGACAAGCAATGTGCTAAGGGGCCTAACTAAGAATAATTTTTAAGGAAAATGCATGGACTCAAATATTTAAGAAAGAAAAGGGTACAATAGGAACTTTATGAGATTTTAAAGCATTCATATTCATGCATAGTTTTTACTTACTGAGCTTTAGCTCATTTTAGTCTTGTGATGCAGATAAAGAGGCATATTTTGGTATTGATTAGCTGGTTACCTAGCTTGCCTTTTGTCACCATGATCATACAGATGTAGACAAGCTTGACCTGTGGGCGACATTTTTGTTTTGAGATATTTTGGTGTAATGTAAATACTATTGCTGATGGCAAAATCGACTAATGAAAACCTCTTTTGATTGTACATTTTGTAAAGGTACTTTTAACAAGAAATGTCATGCAGTTGCTTTTGTCCAAAAGTTTTGGAAAGTTTAAAAATTGCCTACCTTTTTATCAAAATAAAAGATAATGTTTAAGAAAGAATAATACTTCATAGTTTGACTGTATATGACAATATGGTTAAACTAGAGGTTGTTACAACCAGATTAGAACTAGATACCATATAAGTACTATCAATAAGTTATAAATTACTAATTGAGTACTAGTTACAAGTTAATCCTGACTCGGGTTCAAAACATTTTGACCACTACCTCATCATTATCATATAATTATAATCCTCACTGATTAATTTTTTGAATTTATTTATTTCATAGGATGGCAAGTACTGTTGTGTTTCTAAAGTATAATGGTCATTGGGACAAAAATAATATTTACACTAATTGTCAAAATATGGGCATTTTGGTACCTACTACCTCATCATATATTTGTTTATTAGAGATAATATATGAGACACTTAGGTGGAAACCTGAAAATTATACGTTACATATTAAGTATATCTTTGAATTAGGAATCTCACCTGTAAATATTGTCAACGACCGTTCTCTCGAAGCCTACTTTGAGCTAAAGAAGAATGAAGAGAAGACAAAATTTCCTCTTTACATTGCTATAATTAGGGAGCTAATAACCATGTTAGATTTAGGTATGTCTTTGGCAGCCAACAATTACAAAGTCCTTCCTCATGAAATTTGTTCCCATCCATATATTGGTGGCTGTTACCCTGAGATACCAACATAAGAAGAGGTAAATCTTGACCCTGTTAAGGTGAGAGGACAAGACTTTATGATGAGTGTATTTGTTAGTGACTGTGGGAGTGGTGGTTTGGAAGACATATCTCAGTTTCATACACCAGTAGAGGAAGAAGAAATCAATGATGGACTCAATATTGGGGCAAGTCGTGGTGCTACTAGTACCCATGTAGTTAAATCAAGTAACCGAGAGACTGCTTCTAAAGGGACAATCAATTGTGGTACTAGTTCAGTGATCCCTGATTCTTCAAATGAATTGGATATGCTTATCGAAGTTTTACTTACAATGTTAAGAGTTGGTGAAATATATGTGAGTAAAGTAGCATTACAGAAGCATTTAAGCAGGTTTGCAATAGTCAATCATTTTGAATTTAAGGCCAGAATATCGAACAAGAAAACTTTGCACATGGTGTGCATAGATGACAATTGCAAGTGGGTTGTTCGTGCCACTATGATCAAAAACACGAATTTGTTCCAAATCAAAAGTTATGGAGTCAATTATATATGTACTATCAATCAAAACGCCCTTGACTCTAGTCAAGAAAATTTTCACGTGAGTTAAGATATTCCTGATATACATCAAATTATCATAACTTTAGTGAAGATGTTCTTGAGTGTTAGTGAAACTATTCTTGACCTAGATAAGATGATCTTGATGTACCCTATAATATCTTGACTACCGGTGAAGGGCTCCTTCACTTTAAGTTAAGACGTTCTTGACTACAATTAAGATCTTATTGACTATAGGTCAAGACCTTCTTGACTAAAGTCCAAGATGTTTTTGACTTGAAGACAATGAATACAGTTTTTTTCTAAAATGTATAAGCAATGTTTTTTTTTTTGTTTTTGCAATATTATGTATATTTGATTCTCAAGACACTTGTCATGTCGATACTATGCACAAATATCATCATCATGCAAGCACATATTTAGTTAGTAAAATGATAAAACATAGATTAATAGACCCTACCAAAATGACATACATGGCTAATAGTATTATGGATAAAATACAGAGGGACCATGGCATCCACATAAGTTATAAAAATGCTTTGAGGGCAAAAGAGAAAGTTTTGATTGCTTTGAATGGTACCAACGAAGATGTTTATCGATTTTTGCCCCATTTAGCTTTCTTGATATAGTAGTCTATCCCAAGTCCTGTTATGGCTCTTTCGACGGATGAGCATGATGTGTTTAGGTATTCTCTTGTATCTTTAACTGCTTTTATTCAAGGGTGGCCACATTATCAACCGGTTATAGTTGTTGACAAAACTTTCTTAAAGGCGAATTTTCATGGGACATTGCTTACTGCGTGTGTAATGGATGCAAATGAATAAATATTCTCACTAGTATTTGCTATTGTTGACAGAGAGAGTAATGCGTCGTGGCATTTTTTCTTTATCAAATTAAAGGAATCAATGGGAAATAGAGATCAATTGGTAATAATCTTAGATAAAAATGATGGTATTATTTATCTAGTGCAAAAAAAATGTGAATGTCGAGCATGGTTATTGCATGGTGTATTTGTTATGTGATTTAAAATAAGCTTTTCCTCGTGTGTCCTCAACATTGAAATGGAAGTTTTTTAAAGCTGCTGAGGTATACACACATGCGGAGTGTTCAATTTACATAGATTTGCTTGACAATGAAGACCCCTGTATTAGGGTGTACCTAGACAAATTCGGCAACAAAAAAATAGGCACATTGCCACTTCCATAGTAAAAGGTACTCAATGATGACTTCTAACAATGCTGAATTAATGAATGTTATGGACAAGAAAACGAAGAACCCCATATCAAGAAGTTGATTGAGTTGTTAAGAGACAAAATGCAAGAATAGTTCTTTGAAAAGAGGCAGGCTGCTACACAATTGCAAATAGTATTCCCTGAAATCGCTGAAGAACATGTAAAAGATTTATTTAACATGTCATCATCAATGATTATAAATATTCAATTCATTTAAGAAAAATCTTAAATTTTCAATGACAGAAAGTTAATATTATCATTTGGTCAATGATCACTTTACCATGGGTTAACTCTAGGTGAATTATTTCTTGACCTATATTATTAAGTTCCTGACTAGACCAAAGATCAAAAACTCCATGACACAAGTGAAGCAACTCTTACCTAGGGTATAATTATTTTAGTTATTACATGTTGTGTTTAATTTCAGGTTAAACTGTTAAATGTATACGAGTTTGTGGTGGTGGATAGTGATTGCATGTCATACATTGTCGACCTATAGAAATGGACTTGTCAATTTTGTGAATTTGAACTCAATCAATTTATATGTGTACATAGTGTGGCTGCATGTGGTGTTCACAGCCTATCTGTCTAAAATTTTATTTCCCTGTACTACAAGAAGGTGACATTACACCTGACATATGCTGACTTTGTGTGCATAATCGGTTCTCCATCAAATATGACTTTCCTTGATGAGGTGGTAAACCTTGTAGTCGAACCATTAGTCGTAACAAATATGCCTGGTAGGCCAAAGAACTTCAAAATTGAATCAACCGGTGAAAACTCAGTGAAGCAAAAATATTCACGTTGTGAAAATTTAGGCCACAACAGGAAAATGTGTCGTAATCCAATTCCCCTCCGTATCATCATTAATGAAGCTTTAGACCACTCTACAAGAAGACAAATGTAGGAGCATCAACACATTTACATGAGGCATTACTAAATTACCTTTTGTAGACATTATATCTGAAATTATGTATACAGCAAAACAATATTGCTTAAATCAAAAGCTTATTATCCCGAAGTAAAAATTCTCTTGATTGGTGTTATAATGTTTTCTATCAAAAATAATGAATAACTCCATTATTTGTTTGTATTTTCTCTAGAGTTCATCAATTAGCTGACGCTATGGCCAACAGGTTATTGAATTTGGGTCAAACACTTCTTGATCTTGATTCAATAATGTCATGACTTTGAGTTAAAAGCTTCGTGACTTCAAGCACTTCGTGATCTTGAGTCAAGAGCTTCGTGATATTGAGTCAAGATTATTTTGACTCGGAATAATAAATAAGGACTTTTGAAATGATCTGAAGGTTATCGAATTTAGGTTAAGCACTTCTTGACTTTATAGCAAGAACATCATAACTTTGAGTCAAGAGCTTCATGGCATTAAGTCAAGCACTTCGTGACCTGAGTCAAGAGCTTTGTGAGATTGACTCAAGAGCATTTTGACTAGGAATAATAAATAAGGACTTCTGAAATGATCTGAAGGTTATCAACTTTGAGTCAAGAACTTCTTGACTTTGGGTCAGGAACATCATGATTTTGAGTCAAGGACATTTTGATAAAGAGTAATAAATAATGAATTCTAAAATAATCTGAATTTAAATTTTACTCAATAGATAAATCTGGCGTAATCATAGTTATGCCAATACCATAAGTTTTAAGTAAAAAATGAAATATTGTTCAACACAAGCAAAAAAATTAGCAGTACAATCATTATCCAAATCACAACCAAAATCAAATATTATCTTTGTGAAGAAAACAAGTAGGTTATTTGTCTCTATTAATTTCTGCGTACTCCTCATTTTTCCTTAATCCATAACGATATAATTTGCATGCAAGCTTGTGACAAAAGTATTCCATCCTCTCGACAGTGACTTTGGAAACTGGCTTGTCAAATATGAAGAACTTAGCATACTTGATGATGAACATTCCACAGTCTCCGCTGAATAAAAGCAAAACATTAACTTAAATATAACAATACAGGAAATGAAGGTCAACTAATACTTGACCCATGATTAAGTGAGATATGACCAAAGGTCAAGTTGTCCTTAACCTTGAACATGGGTGAAGTAATCCTTGACCTTAACCATGATCCTTCACCTTGACCATACACCAAACGATCCTTGACCCGAGGTCAAGAAGGTCCTAACACATGTCCAAGTTGAAGTTTACATCAAAATTTTAAAAAAGTGAGTTTAACATCATTTACTGACATGTTACTCTGTTATGGATTACTCTCACAGAGGTGGAATAAAAATGGTTGTGTCTCTTTTTGAATGTCTAACATATCATCAAATCCACCAATCGCCTGAAGAAAATGGGACAAATATTTAAACACCATTGAATACTTCTTGTCTGCCATCTCATTATACGAGGGCCTTCCCTTGAATGGATCATAAACGATAATGTACCTTAAAGAACTATCAACCACAAGTAAGATCTAGTAGTCTTAACTCTTAATATGGACAGGAATGTAGACAAATTCTACTTCAGACCAATGTTTGTCGCGAAGAAGGAAATCACCAAGTATGTAACTACGCAGTACGTTATGTTTTTCCCAATTAATAAGCCCACTCGACTTCTCATAATCCTCCTAAGCCAATCGAAGGTACTTGCTGAAATTGGAATCGGTCATTATATATTTCTAGGTGATGCTATCAGGATGAAATAAACTCTTCAACTGCAAGTAGTAGAATGAACAATCAACTTACTACCACAAAATAAACTTCCAAAATATCAATGCATCATATAAACAAATAAAGTCAAGTTCCTCTTGGTCTTGAGTCATGACCATCCTAACTCTTAGCCAAGAACTTCGTAACTCTGAGACAATATAGAGTCATGTTCCTCTTGACTTTTATACATGAATATCATAACCATTCCTGACCCATGGCCAAGAACTTCCTAACTCTGACTCAATATAGAGTCAAGATCTTCTTGACTTTGGTCATGAATATCCTGACCTATCCTGACTATAAGTCAGGAATATCTCGAGAATGAGTTGAGAACGTCCTAACCCGGGTCAAGACCTATATGACCCATGCCTATGAACAAATTAAACAATAATTACCTCAGAAGAAAGCCAATGATTTGGTTCATACAAGTTGTTAAACTAACTCTTATCCCTATGTGTCAATGTTCTAAGGTCCGTTGTGCACTTTAATATGTTATGGGATTTGTTGTACTTCAGCTTAGTGTTATTAAAAAAATAACAACTCATGAAATTCAATATAAGAAGAAGATAATAGAAATCAATACAGTATAAGAGAAAAGAGAATTCTCACTCCTTGGCATGGTACTTCACGAGCCCTTGTCAAATGAATACTTCGAAGGATGCCAATTTTTCTTTTTCTATTTCAGCATCAGGGTTTATAGAAAAAAGGCAAATCCTCTACTTCCCGGGAGCCTAAATGGCTGCCTTGGGCATTATTGGCATATTCTTCTGTAGAGTCTTCTTCTTCTCAATAGGGGTGAACTTGTTAATTGGCTTCATAACCCATTTGGGTCGTTCGGTTGCAACTGTCTTCTCCACCTGAGTTTTTTCGCCTCCTTCCTCCTGGGTCATAAAGTCATCATTACTAGCATCCTTGTTTTCCACTCTCTGCTATGATTTACACATATAAACCAAATAAAATAGATTGAATTACCAGAAAATATAAAGGTCAAGTATCACCAAGGTCATGAAGAATTTAACAGGAGTCAAGTGACACTTGACCTATATTAAAGTGATCCTTGATCTAAACTTATGTATAATACCTCTTTATAATCTCCAGGATCAACATCAGCCTGGATGCCCCTCTCAGTGATGTCGGTTTCCAATTCAGAGCCTATTTTCTCTAAATTGCATAGGAAATATTAGGTTATTATCTTCCCTCATGTTTTCCATGCTCTAATCTTCAAACTCGTGGAACATAGAGCTTATATAATGGGTATCGACATCCATGGGACATAATACTTTGACCGCTATGGCGTCTTTCTCTGTCACAGTCTTCTTTTTTTTTCTCTTTTTCTCTTTATTCTTCTCCTCCTTCTGTTTATCGTTTTTCTCTCTTCCTCCCAGTTTACCATCATTACCATCATCCTTATTATCATCATTTTTCTTCAGTACTCCAGCTTCTCTTCCCTTTTGACCATCATCATCGTCGTCATTATCATCATCACCCTCTTTTTCTCCCTTTTCATCCTCCTTCTCTTGCTCTTTCTTTTCCTCTTTCTCTTCTTCTTTCTCTTCTTGTTTCTCTTCCTTGTTCTTTTCTTCTCTCTGCTTAGCCTCTCCATGTTCATCCACTGCCTCTACCTATATATACTCTTCTTGTCTCTCTACCTGTTCAAACAAATAATAGCTAAACCATACACACTTAACTACATATAGTTTTTGATTTTGAAGTTAAGAAGTAATTGACATTAGGTCAACTTTATTATGACCTGGGTCAGGAACTTCTTGACTCGAAGATAAGAATTCCTTGTCCAATGTTAACAAGTAACCTTTTTTTACAATATAGAAACTCTTACCTCTTTCTTCCTTTCATCGGTATGCTGTAAACTAGCCTCGTGTAGATCATCGGGCTATGGGATATTTTTAGGTCGAGATCTTAACTTGTAGACATTAACGTTGTTCATATTTACTTCAATGCCTTGTACTATATCCATTTAGCTGCACATCATCTGGAGTAAATCAAATTGTTGAGCATGTATGCCCTGAAGCTCTTTTTTAACCTAATCCATCTCTTCTTTGACATCTTTAAAGTGCTTTAACACAGCTTCACAGAAACCACATTCCATTACCATAGCACCAAGTTTCACTTTTTGGTATTTAGAAGGATGAATGTTTCTGACTTCAATCACTTCATTGTTCTCTTCTTGGGGAGCTTCGGTTTCCTTCTAAAGAACTAGCTTCCTCTTTAACAAAGCCTTCTTAATAGCAATCAAGCCTTTTGTACTCATTTCACTCAATTCTTTCTCACTTGGTTCAATTTCAGTAATTATACACTAAAATAAATTCCAATGTTTACATCAGTAGCAATTAATGAAAACCTGAGTCAGGAACTTATTGTCCTAGGTGAACAACACCTTGACCTATTGTCAATAAGTTCTTTACATGTGGTTAAGATCTTCCTGACCCAAGTGTCAAGAAGTTCTTAATCATGAGGCTAAGAAGTTCTTGACTATGCAGCCAAGAAATTCTTGACCCAGATCAGGAACTTATTGACAATGCTGCTAAGAAATTCTTGACCCAGGTCAAGAAGTTATTGACCACATCACCAAAGAGCTCTACACATGTCAAGGCCAAGAATTTTTTGACCCAGGTAAAGACGTGATTGACCAAAAGGGTAAGAAGTTCTTGACCATGGTTAAGAGGATCTTGACTTTGGTTGGTCAAGAACTTTTTGCCCTATAATACTCAACTATTAATAGTAAAAATAAAAATATTAAATTACAAAAATAATTCTTACATCAGGATTGAGGAAAACTTCCTTCTAAATTTCCTCGTGTGTAAGCTTTTTTTTTTTTTGTTGTACTCCAATTCAAAATTT
Source organism: Parasponia andersonii (assembly GCA_002914805.1). Classification (NCBI taxonomy): domain Eukaryota; kingdom Viridiplantae; phylum Streptophyta; class Magnoliopsida; order Rosales; family Cannabaceae; genus Trema; species Trema andersonii. Next base: position 131,567 of record JXTB01000096.1, read on the forward strand.
CGGGACATTTCTCCCCATCATCTTGTATAGCGTGCTTCATAGCAAAATCCTGAAAACACTCGTATACCCAGATCTGAAGTACCACTAGAAATCCATTCAACTCACAATGTGTCATCAACTTGCTGTTAATTGTTGTCACTCACTGAAGCATTGCTCTTTTTTTCATTTGGTCTTTCAAGTCAAACCACAAGTAAGAACCCCCCCAGGTAAGCATTGAAGGCATCGAGGTTGTTCACTAACCAGAAGCACATATCAGGCATATTCATCGACTTTGCATTCGACAATAGGGCTTATGCAAGAAAATAGAGAAGCGCAAGCTTCACAACATCTTCATTACTTTCAGCTTGTATGCTACTGTACACAACATCTAGTGTTTCTCTCTTCACCAACTTATGTGAACTAAAGTACTTATCCCGTATATTATCACCAAGTTTCACTACGTGAACATTAGTTTCTCTATGAATTTTCAATCCACTTATTACAGCTAGGTGTACCTTCATAAAGGGTATCACAATTCCACATACGTTTGTGTTAATGACTTCATCGTCATTGCTCAAGTCTTCATAGTATACCTACCGCATTATCATGTTGCGGAAAATCTGTCCAGACAATGTGATATTCTTCACATCCAAAAAATGACCCCTACATGTTTTACCAAACAAAATTTTCTGCTCGTCGATTAACTTTTCTTTTATAACTGTCATCATCTTATATACTATTTTATGGATATTCACCTTCCCGTTTGTAATCTCTCTCTCCTGGACTTATCATTTAAATGGATACAAAAAAAACACAAAAATTTATTACCAATAAGAAAGAAAATAATTAAAATGTAATTGGCTGTTATAGTCAAGAGGATCTAGACCTCGACAACATGAGGTCAAGACTCACTTGACCTATGGTATTATTTTATTGACCTCATGTCAAGAGTCCATTGGCATCTGTCATCTAGTCAAGATGCTCCTGACTAAAAGTTAAGAATATTTTGACCTCTGGTCAAGAACGTCTTAACATCTGCCAAGAAGCTCATTGATATCGGGCCATAAAGGTCTTGACTAGACTCAATACTATCTTGACTAAAGTCAATAATATCTTGACCTAAGTCATGAATATCATGAATAAAACTATGAACAACCTGACCTTAGGTCTACATGTTCTTGACTACATCAAAATATGTAACCTAACCAACATCTCTGAAACTTCACTCTATAACCATCATTAACAAACCCTAAAATAGGTCATAATCTTTGACTCAATGACTAAGAACATCAACCCACACAAAAAATAGCAACCCACATAATAAAATTAGAGAAAGGTTTTAAATTTAACAAAAAAATCAAAAATCATACCCAAAAATATAGCACCCGATGTTACTAAGATTGTTTTTTACCTAAGAAATAGTGTCAAAAAATAATGCTTTCTCAAAAAAGAAATAAAAAACAAACCTTTAATTCCTCTACCAAAGCTTGAAGTGTCGTTTTGCTCTTCAAATCGGCCGTCTTTTCTATTGGGTTTTTCTGCTCCACCACTGGGCTCTTTGCTAGAGACTTAGACGGATCTCTCTTTCTTGATACCGATGTTGTGGCTTGAGCCTTTGGACTCGATTTTTTACCTTCCGTCGAACGTGTTTTAGCCATTTTAGTAGAGGATTGGGTTGGGTTTTTCACAGTGAAATGGAGGACTGGATTGGGTTTTTCTTCGAATTTCAGAACGAAATCAAGCTTTAGGTTTGGGTGTTCTTCGGATTCATAGAGAAATAGAGGGAAAATAGAGCTTAGGATTCCGATTTCAAAGGAAAATAGGGTTTCAATTTTCGAAAATGGGGGTTTTCTGGGGAAGTGTGTAGAGTAACGGTGTGGGGTATGTCAAATCGTGTATCAGCCATGACTAGAATTGATAGGGGCATTAGGGTCTTTTATCAACTATTGGACCCAGTTTTTACTCCTAAAAAAATTGTCCAATTTTGTAGTCCTAAAAAAAAATGGAGTTCAACAAGTTATATCCATGTCCTTTTTCTCCCTGTTTAGAGATTAATAAACTATCCGGCCCAACATAATGGACACAAAATTTTGGCCGAAGAAAGACATTTCCATGACTTGGGCTGGGCCTAAAAAGTAGAGTAGCTTCTTCTTCTTCTTCTTCTTCAATTGCTTACAGCCATTAACATGTTATCTATCCTCCACCGTTATACAAACTCTTAACGCAAAATTTTGAAAAACATAGAAAAAAGAAAAAATGCTGAACATTCGTCCAAACCCAAACTTCCCCATCTCCACAAATCTCTTCAAAACCAAAACCCTTCCATCAAAGCTCAAGAGCACATTAAGCGAAGACAGCCCAACTGACCAATCATCATCGTCATCTTCTTCATCAGGCAAAATCAGACGCTTAGTTCTCTCCCAAGAAGAGAGAACTAAGCTCAACCCTTATTCAGACAGGGATTTCTACGCTTACCCGCGGTTCGTGACCCACGTGGATGATGGGTTTATCTCCACGTTGACTGATCTCTACAGAGAGAGGCTGAGGCCTGAGTTCGAGATTCTTGATCTCATGAGCTCTTGGGTTAGCCATTTAGCTCAAGAGGTTCAGTACAAAAGAGTGGTGGGACATGGGCTCAACGCCGAGGAGCTTTCGAAGAACCCTCGGCTTGACTACTTTTTTGTCAAGGATTTGAATGAGGATCAGAAATTTGAGTTGGAGAGTTGCAGTTTTGATGCGGTGTTGTGCACTGTTAGTGTTCAGTACCTTCAGCAGCCTGAGAAAGTAATTAGATGTTTGATGTTTTGTTTCACTGAAAAGTTTCTTAGTTGAAAGACCATATCCATATCCATATGCATGTCATGGACTATAACATCATTATTGTGTATATGCAATAATCACCCTGGGAATGACACTTTTTTAAGCTTTAAAGACATTAGTTTAAGATTAAATGCTGGATGTGTGGCTGGCATAATTTTGGTTAATCTTCATTTTAATCACCGATCACCACATATGTTGGTGTACACAAACGGTTTTGCTTCTGAATCAATGACATTCTGTAATTTATACCTCATTCTGTTTAGTATGCTTTTTCTATACTCAATTTCAAGGTTCTTTTTTTTTTTTTTGGGGGGGGGTTTAAATTGTTCCATCTGCATATACTATGTGTGTGTGTGTGTGCGACACTCTTATGTAGTTAGGCCATAATTAGCACTGTTTTGATGCAGAACTACCCTTCATCTTTGCAAGTTCTACCTTAATCAGCTTTTCCTTCTCAAATTATACCAGTTCAAGAAGACTAAATCAGCAAACTTTACTCAAACCCCCGCATGCCAAATACATTTTCCTCCCATGGCGTAGTCTAATACTTCATATATTGTGTGAATATTCGTGCATTTTCAGAGCTCGTTCTCAATCTTGGTAAACAAAAATGAAGTACAGAAATGACAGAATCAATAGCAAGAAAAACAATTTCAAAGGAATGCATCTTAATTTGGTGCATATCGAAGCTGAAACCGATAAATAGATCAGAGTTCGCTTATCTTTAAATGGAACCAAAACTCATTAAGCCAACCTTATTGACTAAACTCACTTTTAGGTGTTTGCAGAGGTGTTTAGGGTGCTAAAGCCAGGAGGGGTTTTCGTTGTGAGCTTCAGTAATCGAATGTTCTATGAGAAAGCCATAAGCGCATGGAGAGATGGGATCGAGTACAGCCGGGTACAACTGGTTAAGCAGTACTTCCAATCTGTGGAGGGATTTACTCAACCTGAAGTCATCAAGAAAACACCAGCTGCTGATGCTGCCCAAGGAGATAAACTGCCGTTCAGTTGGTCCATGGGGCTGTTGGGTTTGATACCTGCCTCGGACCCCTTTTATGCAGTGATCGCTTACAGAAACTTCAAGCCTGTATATGAATGAAAATGCGAGAAAACAAAGATAAAAAGTCTTGTTTTATGTAACATACTCAACTCACACCACTTTATAGTATATGTATTTGATTTGCATGTCTATATCTTTTATTCTTTCTTCGGTTCACACTTTAAAGTGTACCATGCACAAACAGCTATAAAATGTAACTTATGGTGAGTGAACGTGGAAGACAAACTGATTTTTCTTCCACCATTCCCGGATGAGGTGAATTTTGGGACAAAAATAATATATTACCAATTACAGTGTTAGTTTATTCTTCCCAATTAACAAAAAGAAAAATAAGTGGATTGTCCACATTGGTGGATTGTTGATGGGTGTGTGTTACTGTTTTTAAGTTGTCCACATTACTAATTACAAGGTTATGCTACTATATCATTTTTTGTTAATCTTTCGTTAATTTTTTGTTATTCTAGGTTCAATTTCATTTCGAGTTAATTGTTCAATTATATCATTTGTTAGGTCTAATTTCCTCTACGATCTCAGTGGTGGAGAATTATTCCGATGAAAGTGTAGTATTATACTAGATTTTTTTTTTAGCAACCAAAATTTAATTCTAAGAAGCTTTTTCTGCTGGGTATACACTTTCCTTTTAAGAAGCATAGATTTACAATCACACATAAAACCTCTTATTCCTAATAACTGACCCGAAACGTTTCAAATCTATTTGGACTTTTGGAGTCTGGTCTCTGGACGTTACCAAAACGTTTCTTTTTTTTTTTTTTTGGGAAAATTTCCTGAACGGTAAGGCTTTGTTTTTTGTGAACGAAAAATATCTTCTTCACCTGTAAATTGTAATTGTAAGTGCTTGGACCGTCTCCTAGGCTTGTGACCTTATGTGACGCGAACAAACAATCCCATCTCCCCACTCCTTATCCTCTCTCTCTCTCTCTCGCCTCCTCTCGCTCGCTCTAAGCATGCCTTCTGCAACCAATGCATTATCTATGGCCGAAAGCTGTTTAGCCTCAGTACCAGCCCTCTTCACCCCAAAAAACCAATACCCATTCCACTCCCTTCCCTCAAAATCCATCAAGCTCTCGTCTTCACCTTCTCTCCTTTCATGGGTCTGTCTCAAAACCAAGTCTTCGTCACCTTCCAGGATAGTCCCGCTACTTGTGGCTCAGACCTCAGACTGGGCTCAAGAGGGTGAGAAAGAAAGTGAAGAAGAAAACCCAGCTTGGGCGAGTGGTGAATTGACTTTGACAAGTCAAGAGGAGGAGGAGGAAAGCTCAGAGGTGCTTGCTTCTTCTGATGATGGCGGTGGTGATGGTTGGAGTGGAGGTGAGTATAAAGATGGAGTGGAAAGTTCTGGGGACGAAGGCTTGCTTGGTGGTAGTAGTGACGGAGAGTACTATCCTGAGCCACCTGAAGAGGCCAAGCTATATGTGGGAAATTTGCCATTTGATGTTGATAGCGAGAAACTTGCTGAGCTCTTTAACCAAGCTGGGATTGTTGAAATTGCTGAGGTAAAAACTTGAAAGACTAAAAAGTTCACTTTTTTGATCATATGATTATGACTTTGGAAATTTATGTGATGTGTCCTGATTGGTATTTTGTGATTCTGACTTCATTAGATAATTTACAATAGAGAAACAGATCAGAGTAGAGGGTTTGGTTTTGTAACCATGAGTACTGTTGAAGAAGCCGAGAAAGCCGTGGAGACCTTTCACCGATATGTGAGTTGCCTTTTGCATTTTTACCAATCCATATTTCTACTCAACTGAAGTTGAATTAGTGCAATTCCCACTTACATTGTTTTTAACATTGTGAAAGAACATATTTTTAATCAGTTGGTGAAGTAACCATATCTTTGTGTTAGTATGTTTAAGTGTCGTATCTGAGTGTGTAAGAGTTTCCTATGTTGTGCAAACAGGATTTGAATGGACGATTTTTGACTGTAAACAAGGCTGCTCCTAGAGGGACACGGCCAGAAAGAACAAGAGCGGATGAACCTTCTTTCAGAATCTATGTTGGTAACCTGCCATGGCAAGTAGATGATGCTCGTTTAGAGCAGGTTTTCAGTGAACATGGAAAGGTTGTAAATGCCAGAGTAGTTTATGACCGTGAATCAGGGCGTTCACGCGGGTTTGGCTTTGTTACGATGTCTACCGAGACAGAACTTAACGACGCCATTGCTGCTCTTGATGGACAGGTAATTTTCACTCCCTCTTTTCATTTTAAAGTCTATTGTTTCTGCTTTGATAGACCTTTGTAGCATTTGAGGCTATTAGTCAATCTATTAAGTTATCATATTGCTTCAAAAAGATGATTTCATTTGGGAAGGTTTTAAATGTATGATTAAATATGTAAATCAAAGAGGCTGATTTAATTTCTTGTTGGTATCAGAATTTGGATGGGAGGGCAATCAGGGTAAATGTTGCTGAACAGAGGCCAAGGCGTACCTCATTTTCATTTTAAGAAAAGAGCGGTGTTCCTGGATTCACTTGAATTCCTCCAATTGGTGTATAACTTAGAGAGAATGAGGTTCTACATTTTTCTACTTATTTGATTGTTTGTCTACTTATACTGCAAATTGAAAGCCTGATGTTGAGGCATGGAAATCTCTTGTCAGGTTTTCTTTTCCAGTTTCCAGCAGCCGGTTGATGAGGCTAAATCCCATATATTTTTTTCTTTTATTGCTATAGTTAATCCTTCAAATGTTGCTAACTTTCTCATGTAGTAATCATATTTATGGAAGTGTTGCATTTTCATATTTTTTTAACCTAACGTTCTAATGTTTACGCTGTAAAATTGATAATTTCTTTGAACAATTTGTATGTGGTAGTAGCTGGGGGAAAATGTGAGTTTGATTGATATAAATTATAGTTTTTATTGGGAAACCATGTTCATCTGTCGTCCTTAAAAGACTAGCCTTTGTGGGTTTGGAGTTTGATGTCGTTTCAACAAAGAAAACGAAAAAGCTATTTGTTGTCTAAGTTGTAGCACTACTTGATTTTATCTAGCCTGCCATCGCTGTGAATACTCCATCCATGGACAGGTCAATTGTCGTTTAGACTTGTCTGACCTGAGTTGAAACGAGGATTTTTCACTTATTTTTGCAGTGAGTTTGTTGTCGTCTTAACAATCGACGTGTATCTTTTCTATGGTTGTATGTGGTTCAAGTGAAAACGGCATCTCGTCTATCGTTTAACATATGTAGTCATCTAAGTCTAAGACACCATTAAGGTCCTAGTATTCCTACATGAGAACAGTCAGCCTAGGTAGGATATTATAAGCTCTTTCTACTAGCCAATGTTTCTTTGATAGCACACCTTGGCTTAGGTGAGATATATGGCTTTTCTAGAGCTTAACATATACTACTTGAGCCTTATCACAAATGAATACTAGTATTTGGTGAGCCTTAGGAACATTTCCTTTGGTTAGATAATTTCTCTACTAACAAACAAAAAATCTCAGAGAAGAGTTTAGAAACTAGGCATATTTTCTGAAAACACAAAGATCTTTTTTTTTTCTTTTTCTTCTCTGCCTTCTTCTGAGAGAAGAAGGGGTATTTATACAACACGAGAGCCCTTTCTTGGAGAAAGAAACTCAAAATTAAAGACAAACACTAACTAAAGGAGAAAGAATCTCTTTTTACAGAAGCTAAAGACAAGTACTGATTAAGAAGAAGGAATCTCTTTTTATAAAAGCTAAAGACAAATACTGACTAAAGGAGAAGGAATCTCCTTGCAAACACTGATTAAAGGAGAAGGAATCTCTTTTTACAAAAGTTAAAGACAAACACGATTAAAGGAGAAGGAATCTCCTTTTACAAAAGTTAAAGACAAACATTGATTAAATGAGAAAGAATCTCCTTTTACAAAAGCTAGAGACAAGATTTGACCCAAGCTACCATCCGAAAACGGGCTCATGACTGGGACTGGAGTTCATGATATCTTTGTCACTATCTGATGAGTTATATGGCCGTGGATTCATATGGTTCAATACCATCTCATCTTCAAGGGATAAGCTGGAAGGATCTTTTTGGGAGATACACTTAGAGTGAACACGCTGCCACGTTGTGGTCCTGGTGAGTTCATGGTTGATCTGAGACATCGACAGAGGAAACTGGTCATATGGGTCTTGGGAATCTTGAAATACTGAGGCTTGATAATTGACAGCATCAGTTCGGTATGTAGTACATTGATTTTCTTCTAGTAGCATCCAAGGTCTATCATTGTTATGAGTGAGGAAATGCTCCATATCCTTATACATCTGAGCTGTATAGGCTGGTGAATAATATTCCATGGCGTGTCATCTTCTGGTTTTAGCCATATTTCATCTGGAATTATTCCATTTTTTAGGAATAGTATCTTCTGAAGTTGTTGATACTCAAGGTTTCCCATGGTGATCATTTGATCCTCACTAGATTTGTAAACTTCAGCATTTGTGGTGTAGGAAACGATAGTACTTCTTTTTTTGTAAATGAAAGATTTAAGAAGAGTATCGTCCAACAGTCGAAGATGTGGATAGAGTTGTCTCCAGGGAACTTTGGTGCATCTACTAGCGTGGTTGGCCTTGTCCCCTTAACTTTATTCCATTCATCTGTTAGGATCTGGTCTATTCAGGAAGAGTATGGAACCAAAGCAGCAGATCTGTTTGGACCTGGTAGACGGGATGGAATTCTTCTTTTTCTTGGTAGCTACGGATTGTTGTTCTTATCTGATTGGTTTGGATTTCTATTGCAATTGTGTAAGAACTTGCCAGATACCAGAAGAAATGGGCCAATTGTTTAGGCATGAAGTAGGTATCCTTGAAAAGGTAGTAATTTTGAAAATGAGTAAACGGGATGAACACCTAAATTGTTTACCATCAGTAGTCCAATTTTTTGAATGAGCCAAGATTGAAGGACTAGTGCTCTCTGAACGGCCTTTTCTTTAGGTCGGCGGCTCTTGATAATCTTTTGGGCATCTTTTGGGAAAAATGATGGAAGGAGGGATGCTTGAGAGGAGGATGCCATAGTGTATATTTGTGGTAGAACTGGAATGGTTTTGATGACTTTACAATCGATTTGAGCAGGACCTTTTATACTGTTTTGAGGTGGCCTTGATAGGAAGTTTGGAACGACATTAATTTTTCCTTTGATATGCTTCACCTCAAAGGAATACTGGGAAAACCACGTAGCAAGCCAGAGAAGTTGGGTGTTAACAAATTTATTCTGCTTGAAGGTCATCATTCCTTGGAAAGACGAGAAATCTGTTTCTACCAATAAGTGATGTCCAATCAAGTGAAACTTGAACTTTATTATTCTCATCTTTACAGCTAGTAGTTCTTTGAATGTGGAGTGGTAGTGACTTTGGGAATCTTTAAAGCTGCCACTTTTGTATCCACATACCTTTCTTTTTCCTTCTTTATCTTCTTCCAATAAGACTGCACCCCAATGTCTGTCACTTGCGTCTGTCTGGAGTACTCTCTTTCCATCAGAGGGAACCTGGAGTGGTGGTAATGTTTGCATTTCTTTCTTCAATCTTTTAACCGCTTCAGTCTGTTGTGGGGTCCATTGTTGAGCTCCTTTTTTGAGCATAGCAGTCAGAAGACTGGTGAGCTTTGAGAGGTAAGGCACAAAGTCTCTCCAGTAGTTAGCTATGCCAGGGAACTGTTGTATTGGGACCTTTGTAAGATCATGGTCTGGGAACTTTAGAAGTTCTTGGGCTATATGGGGTTGGGTTTCGAATTGACCATCATATAATTTCATGCCCAAAAATTCTATGTTGGGTCGTGTGATGACCATCTTCTTTTCTGAGAGCATTATTTCATTCTTTTCTGTGATTTCTGTGAATTGAGCCAAAAGGTCACAATGGGCCTTTTCATCTGGAGAGAACAGGAGGATGTCATCAATGTAGATGAGGGCTTGGTTTAGGATTGGGCCATAAATGGTGATCATAGCCTTTTGGAATAATGATGGAGCGGTTTTAAGTCCAAATGGCATAACCATCCATTGGTAGTGTTGGTTTGGGATCCAAAAGGCTGTTTTAGGTCGTTCTTTTGGTTTGATGCCCAATTGCCAAAAACCCGCTTTTAGGTCAAATTTTGAAAACACTTTTGCCCGGGAAAGACTGGAGAACAAGGAGTTTCTGTTTGGAAGAGGGAATTTATCATCAGCTAGAAAATGATTTAAGGGTTGGTAATTAATTACCAGTCTTTGTTTTCTTCTTGCCTGCTCTGATCTTTTGTTGACATAGAATGCGTGACATCCCCATGCTGAGCTGGTATTTTCGATGAGTCCTTAGAGTCTGAGCTCCTCGCATTCTTGTATGGTCATTTGCTGATGCTCTGGATTCATTCCTGGATGGCTGGCCTTTATTGAGTTAATAGCCTCATTTTTTTTGAAGGGCAGTGTGATGAAATATCTCCCATTTTTCCATAGAGGATGATCACATTTCAGTAGGAACTTAGAATGGGACTCTGCACAGGAGTTATCTATGAGCCTTTGTTTGATGGCTAGGAGAGAATCATTGGTGATATGGAAGAAATTTGATTCCCAGGTTGCGAAATACTGCTCGTAGGTTAGGCCTCCTGGAAGGATTCTCATTCCCTTCTTCTTGGTGAAGATGTCGAAGCCGATGATCAAATCTTTTCCAGGAAGTTTGGAACCAAGAACTCTATGTACTGCTGAACATCCCGGAAAGAATTGTAGCATTATTGGCTTACTAACGAGATCTATTGAGAAGATCTCTCCATTGGCGGCATGGAAGTATTGCTTCTTTTTCTTCCAATATTTTGTAGGGAGGATGTCTGGGTTTAAGATCGAGTAGGATGCTCCTGTGTCAACAAATTCTACGACTCGACTTTGATTGGCTTTGAGTATTTTGAAGGAAGAGCCTATATTTTCAGGGTTGGAGTTGGCTGTATAATATTGATAGCAGCAATCTGGTATTGCTCATCAGCTTCTTCTTGATCTGACCATTCAGAGGAGTTTGAGGGGTGGAGTGCACAAACTGTATCTGGATTGATTTCTTCATCTAATGAAAAGATTGATTCTACATCATTGTCTAACAGAGAAATTCCTGTTGCATTTTCAATATGAGAAATCATCTTAGCCATTTTTCCCTTCGGACATTGTTTCGCAAAATGACCCTTTTGTCCACAGATATGGCAACAATCTGAGGTTTTTCCAAATCGTCTTTTCTTTCTGAGGAATCTCCAAGGCATTTGGGACTTCTTCTTTTTGCTGTGGGAAGGCCTTGAGGATTCTTTAGAGCGCCTTTGTTTTCTGAACCGCTTTGGGTCGCACGAATATGTATGGTGGGCTGAACATTTTGTCAAGAGATCCTTTTGGCTGCAACCTTTATCCAATTGCTTGGTTTGTTTCATGTATTCTTAGAGGAACTTGTTTTAAAAGCACATTTTATTAAGCGCTCTAAGCACAAGTTGGTATAGTTCCCCTAGTGTTGTGTTTTGCATAGTTTTTCCACTAGAAGATAAAAGCCTGAAAGTTACTTCTCCCAGAGGATCTGGGATGGATGACAGGAAGGCTTGTTTAAGATTTGGATCATCAACTCCACCAATAAGGTAGAACTGTTTGGTCATCTGTTGGAAGTGCTTTTCTAGATCTTTTCTCTGCGTGGAGCAATATTTCATCTTGAAGAATTCTGCTCTCAGTCATTCTGTTATCTGGGCCTCTTGCCCATAGAACTCTACATAGAGGAGATTCAAGGCTCCTTCAATCGACGTGTCTTGTATAAATTGTAGTTGTCTGTATTCTCCAAGACTTTGCCACCAGTCATGTAAGATTACTGTAAAACCAGAAGGAAAATTAAGAAGGATATCTCCTCTGTGGCTTCCAGGTTTTTGGGCTTCTAAAAGAAGCCATGCCTTGAATTCTTGAAAACGTCCTCTCCATTTGATTGGTGGTAAATCATCGAGGGTGAATGTCTAGAATTTTCCTTTAGTCGTCTTTGGTGTTGGCTGGTCTGTTGCTATCTGGTTTGAGTCTGTCTCTTCTTCTTGTTCCTCAATAATAGGCTCCGTCATTGTTGTTCCTAAGGTTCCTGTCCCTTGAGTCATAAATTGTTACGGAAGTTCATCGTTGTCATCAGATATTTGTGTAGTTGTGGACCATTCTTCTTCTGATGAATCTTCTTCAGAAAATTCTCCTTGGAGATTGATTTGAGACAAATTCTGGAAACAGTGTTGTTGGATGGCTTTTGTTAATGAGTTTGGCTTGGAAGTGCTCCCTTGTATCATCAGATATTTTGGTAGATAGTCATCTGGTTGATTAATTGAGGACTCTGCTTCTTTTCGCTTCCCTTTGGACTTTGCCTTTTGTTTGGCCTCTTCTTCTTGGTGAAGGATCCTTTGTAGGCATAGAATCTGGTCTCCTCCGGAGGGCACAATTAAAGATAAGGGTTGGGAGGCTTTTGGTAATGTAGAAAACATCCATGGTGTAGCATCCATGTTCTAATGTTGGCTGGTGTTTTGTTGGAACTGCTTCAATTATTCTTGTAAGGCAGCATATTGGTTCTTAAGGCTCTTCATTTCTGCCTCTTTTTCCGAGAAGACCTATTTTGGGACCGCCCTTTGTCGCATCAGCTTTATGAGCTCTTTATGGGTGTTTTGGATCCTAGACTGTAGTCTGAGTAGTAAGTCCTGCAAGTTCGAGCATCTCTGATCGAGCTGTGTAACTTTGCTTTCTATCAGAGTGACCTTTTGATCCAGCTTTTGTAGGGTGGAATTTTGGGCAATCATATTTTCAGTTTGCTAATGCAACATCGCTTCTGCAGGTGAGATTTTCTTTGTAGTCCCATCTAGCTCCCTAATGCTGGGATTGAGAACTTTTGGTTGATGAGTTGTCGTTCCTGTTTGGTCATTAGAGCTTCCAAGGGGTGGAAAATCTTTATCATAGGAGGACATCATCATAATTTGGGCCGAGGAGCTTGGCTGTTCACACTTCTTTACTTTTCTTATCCACTTTGTCGCTTTCTTGTAGCAGGGTAGGATATGTTGAAGACTTTGGTCATCTGGTTGTCATCATCCCATCCACTTGGAGGTAAAGGAGATTCATGCTGAGTATTTTGAGGGTAGGAATATTTGACTATATAGTCAAATTTTCCAAATGGTTGCCTGAGAAGACCCACTTTCTTTGACCCTGCTTCAATTTGTTCTTTTAGTGCACGACCTGCCTTCTTTGTCCGAGGCCTGACTTCTAGTAGGTTATCTGTTGAGCATATTTGGCAATTGCATACGTCCCAGTAGCAGTGTCCTGTTCTTAAGTTGAAAGCATAACAAGGGTTTTCGTCCATATCGAATGATTCAATATCTACTGCGGCAGGGATGACTGTAGACATCATATATTGTGTGGTGAAGTAGTCCGACACCTCTTCTTTTTTGTTGAAAGTGATTTCTATTTTCCCATCTTTCAGTGTTTTGAAAGAGGGATCCGAGGACTAGATTTGTACCTAGGGCTGGTGTAGTTGTTCATAACTTATTATCCAAGAGTCATGAATTATCTTCTTGAGTTCTTCAGTTGAGATCTGCCTTGGGATGTGAGTACAACTTGGTACGTGATGAGAATTGACCGAGACGAGTAAGGCATCTGATGTTGTTGAAAGAGCCAAATCTAAAGCATAGTTTTGGACTCGATATACCATCTGGTAATGAAGGGTGGCACCCATGGCTTGTGGATCTTGTTCTACACCTATAATTTGTAGCTGGACTTTAATGGTGTCAGAGCCAGGTTATGAACAACTTGGTAATTATCTACTGCTAATAAGAGTCTCACCGTTGTCAACATGAGCAACCCTCGAGCCCCTCCAGAAACCTCCTCATCCAACCACCTTATTTCTCAGCTTAGTCTATTTCCTTCTCCTTCACTTCGAAAGTCTTCTACTTCTAAGTTAAAATATCTATATGAACTTAACTATATTTCAAAAGAAAGTAAGAACACCTCAGAAAAACTTCCTCTTATTAATCCTTACCATGCTTTCACTAAACCATCATCCTCCATCACCCAATCTATAAAATTTTTAATCAAACCTACCCCTCGTTCCACTAAAGAATATATCTAGTCCACTAAGTTTGACCAATGTGAGCTTCTTACTACTAACAAAGAACTCTATGTCACCTTACAAATCCCACCAGAATTTCCACTCCAGTGGATAGAACAAGGCTTTAGTCATATCCATTGTTACTAATAAGTTTTTTCCCCCCCTGATAAACAAGTAAATATAAAGTCAAGATTTTGAAAATATGAAATTTAGATTATATTTTAGTCCTAAAACTTAAATTGTATGGTTAAATCTTATTTTTAGTGTCAAAAAAATAATCTAAATCTCAGCTTTGATCCATGAATCATGCTTTTGTTTCAGTTTAGTACCCAACGCTTCAAATGTCATATTCCCAACTCTTAACAATGTTTTCTTGTCTTGAACTGAAAAAAAAAAAAAAAAAAGGTTTTCTTGTCCTAGTTTGGACCTTGATTCTATTTTGAACATTCTCATTATATAGATGAACGAAAACCGAAGAAAAAGAAAGAAATATTGGGGTAGTAGAATATAACATTTAAAGGTTCAATAATCAATTGAGACAAAAACATAGTTTAAGCATTATGTTTAAAGATATTTTGGAAGTCATTGACCAAAGATGGATTCAGATTAGGGTAGTTATATTTACAAGGCACCCTAATAATGAGTGAAAAGACGAGACTTAGACAACATATTAAAAGCCAAGATAAAAGCACCTCATACACTTTCAAACTAACTTTCTTCCTTGCACATCTTTAAAGTAGAAAAACAATAGCAGTTCTAATTGTTATGATGAAAAGAATAAATCAATATTGAAAAGTACAACAAGTGAAATGGAGAAATGAACAACAACCATTAGAAGACACAACACTATACGAAGAGAGAGGGGG
>JXTB01000096.1:146361-181715 GCA_002914805.1 Parasponia andersonii
AAACAGCACAATGTATGTAGGAACTACAATTTTGATTTCGTACCAAAAGAATTCTTTGTAACTTATTTCAATATAAAATGAGAGACTGAAATCATATATAAAACACCCTATTTTCTTCCTTTTTTTCACCTAATTTACAAACTCACGTTATTTTTCTTTTAATACAATTTAGAGGGTTTCCTTTTGATGGGTATGTACTTAGTCTGTTAGGTAGAAGTTATTTCTCTTCTAACACTTACCCTAATCTGATTTAGATACTTGAAGTGATAATAGAGAAAGGTAAGTGAAGAAGACGATCAATGCTGAGAGACTGAGGGAGAGGAAGGAGGAAGATAAGGTGCCTTTGTTTTTGTTTTTTTATTTTTAAAATTGTCCTTTTTATTCACTTCTCATATTAAATAGATGCCTTCAATCCAAGCACGGGTGCGTATATAATCCCCCTTTAGCTTCTTAGAGTAAAAATATGACTTACTAAAAGGTACTTTTTTTCAAATTATAAATATTATTTTACCTAATTAAAATTCATTACATATACATTTTCATGCTAAAATGTAGATAAAAAACATTATTTAGTGTACATTTATTATTTTTATTATTTTTTTCCAATTACTCAAATCATAATAATTATTAGATAATATAATCCAAAGGCCAAAAAAAAAATGCCTGCCTATTGGATACTAATGCCTACTGGATTATGTCCCTTACTAAAATACTGTTGTTTTATAAGAAAAATAAAAAAAAAATTACAAAATGTATAACAAAGCAAATAAAAACATTTGTTACACTGACATTTTATTAATATCTTGTTCTAAAGGCACTAGCATTTTTTGTGAAATAACAATTTATCTAAAATCCAAACAAGTTCATTCCTGTCAAGCATTAAAGAAACAAATAAAAAATAAGACTGAAAGTTAGTAACAGACTATCAAAGAAGTGCAAGGATAGAATTCTAAAAGACACGAAACTGAATTTTAACGAATTCTGAAAGAAAAGAAACTGAATTTAAACCTTCCTATTAAAATTTTAGCTGTACTGCTCAGCTTTATACCAAAATAAGAAACAAAAACCTGCACTGCACAAAGCATGACTGCCAAGCTCATGAGGACCGGACAACCATCCGAGGTCTATACATTGTGGATGGCTAAACTGTCGAGTACTTCCAAAAGAATGTACTTTTAGGCTTTTGTACATACAATTACGTCATGAAACTACCTGTAAGACTACAGTACAACGGGGTGCATTACCAAAAATCTAAGGTCAATCAATAAACTCATTTCCTAACTTCACTAAGATCCGCAAAAGGTTTTGATACTACCCTAGGACAGTCTAGTTTTTAAGCTTTTTTGAGTTGGTCAAAAAAAATAAAAACAAAAAAGAAAGATTCTAATTTCAGTGACTATATTCATTTAGCAAAAGACCCTTGTAATCCAAATAAAAGGGACTCAAGGGATAGAGGCATGCAGATCTATCGTGAGAGCTTCCTAGCTTTCTCAACCGCTTGAACATAGTAATACAATCTCCAGAGTGTTACGCTACTCTGCAAAAGCAAGACACAACTAAGAAATAGAATCGAGGTAATTTCACAAAGCGTAATTTCTGGCTCTTCCTGTACCTCTTTTTCAAGATCGATGAAAATTTCATCACGAGATCTTTTCTCTGCTGGCTTGCCACGTTTTCCACGCTCAACAAGTTCCGCAACACGGTCAAGATTTTTAGGTGGCAATTCTTTAATCATCTTCTGAAGCTGTTTTTTCTCAGGAAGGGTCATTGGCCTGTAGATTGCAGCTAACATGTAAAATGAGCGGGTATAGCAATAGTAAAAAGGTTTGGTGCATTTGTATGGCTGGCTAGAAGATAGTAAAGCGGTTTCAAATGACCCTTCAAAGCTAAGAGAGAAATTAGGTCTTTGTTAACCCCAAATGTGGGTCTAATATACATAGACATAGTTAATGATCAAACATCAATAGTGTACAAACATCAAGCGCTCTCTCTCTTTTGACACAAGCCATGAAGTTTCTCTCTCTCTCCTACCATCTTAGATATTTGGTTAACAAATTCTACCGGGGACTGTGTAGTGCATTTTACATGGCCAGCACATCCTCACTTAGTAATTTCGTGTCTTTCACATTTCCTGTGACATCAATTTCAAAAATTCAATAGTAGCTGGGATCAAAATTTAAGAGCTATAATCAACCACTACCTGTACTTGGACATCACAATATCAAGAAGTTCTTCAAGCTGCTGATCCATGTGGCCTAGCTGAAATACAACGTTCATCTTTTTATTTTAGATATCATAACATACTACCATATTAAAGCTCAAATTCCTGATATTTAGTCAGCACCATATCTAGCACAATGGTACCAGTGACATAAGTTTTAGATTGAAAAGGAGAAAAAGAAAGAAGAAAAGAGTATACATGTGCATGCTGTTATGTATAGAAATTGAAAAAATTACTTTTTCAGAAAGCTCATCAGAAACATTCTTCAGTATTTCATCAACCTCCGGGCTATCGTTCTCTAGAAGGAACTGTCGATGATCATCATCATTCACCTGTAAAGCAAATGTATGCTGCAATGTAAACCTACTTCACTTATTATATATTCGTAAATGTGGACAGCCCCGTTTACAACAGACAAATCTTCCAAACATATATTCCTCTTCTGCCAATTCTTCCTATTTCTCTTTTATTCTTATATAATTAAAAGAGAAATCTGTAACAAAGTGCAAACATTACAATTCAAGTAGTTGTGCAAAAATGTTTGATTAACAAAGTTCCATAATATGAACTCAAGAGAGACAGGCAGCCGCAGAGAGGTCTTCCCGGAGTGGCTTTCTTATGTGGGTGGTCATAAATCCAATATATAAAGTACAACATGCTGTCGCTACCAGTTAATAACTGAACCTAACATCGTAGTTAATTGTTCTCACCTCTCTGCTCTCTTTCTCAATACCAGAGTATGAATAGAAATTGGATTCCTCTTCCTGTTCATAATTAATTTTGCAACCACCAAGGTTTGAGAGCATGAACCATTTGTGTTCTGACAGGCATAAAGTACAAACAAGAAAATAATACAGGAATGGAGAATGTTAGTCACCTTCGGCTCCTCTGAATTCCTATTGACAGTTTCTTTATCGTGGCAACAAGAAGAAATCTTCTTATCAACATTTGATCCAGGATCAGTTGGACTTGCAAGTTGAGGGAGGCTCATTGAAGGGGATAGAGGGGTTATTTTAAGTTTCTTTTGGGGAGATTGACTCACATCATCTTTAGATGGTGCCCCACTTAAACTTCTTTTTCTGTTTCTTCGGTGCATTTGAATTCCTCGCGTTCGTACGACTGGATATAGCATCTGCAATAGCATTACAGAGACATTCTTATATCTTTGACTGTAATAAACTGGAACCACTTAAACTCAAGGATCAACAACTAGATAAGAAGCTTATTTACAGTTCAAATACATCGAATAGAAGAAATTTAACAAAAACAAAAAAACCAACCCAGTTGAAGTATAAGTATTTCAAATTCAAAAAATCCGGAAAGAACCCAAAATACCTCATCAACTTCTGGGGTAAGAACATTCACACCCTGCAGAAGCAATGCCTTCAATCTTTCTCTTTTGAAATCCGAAAGCCCAGCTCCTAGTCCATCACCAAAAAAAGAACGAGAAGCTTCACAACCATTCTCAGTTCCATTCTCCCTCCTCACGTCACCAGACCCTTTTCCAGATGACTCGGAAGTTTGGGAACCAAAAAGCAGAAAATCCTCATCATTTGATAACAGCCCATCAACTTGACGTGTATAGTAACCAAAGTAATCAGGTCCATCTCTATTGTGTTCACCCGAACCCTTTGTCTCTTCTGACATAGCAACCATACAAAATTCTTGGGGCAAAAACGCAAAACAATATTCAATAACCAGAAGGGTAATCAAAAACATAAATGGGTATTGCCCAAACGAAGTAACAATGCCTTATTAAGTTACTAATTACGTCCATAATGAGTAAATGAATGACTATTAATACCTTGTTTGATCTTCTTTTCTCGAATTTCTTCCTCTCGAAAAAAGAAAATATAGCAGCAGGCTTCAACAGACCATTCACTCCTTCTCGCTCTTCCCTCTCGAATAAACAATCAAGAAAACCGTAATGTTCAAAGTTGCAGTGCAGTATCTCTAGTCTCCATAGGGGGCGTTAGCTTTCCCAGCGACTAAACAGAAAAATTAAGGCCGAGTGGCGTTCAGAGCGGAAGCTCCAAAACCCTAATTTGAAGCGCGGAATTGGAGGAGGAGGAGGAGGGTGAGGCTAATTTCAAACCTTTGAGATTTTATTTTTTTTTTTTTCCTGGAGGGGGGAGTAGAAAAATGAAAATCTTTTAGGAAAAGCGAGCCAATCGAGAAAAATTAATGGATCTGTTTTCTCAGGAAAAGATTTTCCCGGAAAATTAAAAAATTTTGAGCGAGCCAAATTTAGCTGAGTCGGTTTGATCGACTCACCCCCATTATTAAAAAATGAAATATAAAAAATTAAACATACCATGATTGTGAAGCCCCTATAGCTCAGTGGTAGAGCGTCAGTCTTGTAAACTGAAGGTCTGTAGTTCGATCCTGCATGGGGGCACTTTTATGGTACCACTTTTTACCTCAATTTTATTTTCTTTTTGGAAATCCATCATTCAATTTTCACAGATGTAATATATGATTAGTTTAATCACAAAAGGATATTGAGTTTTTTTTCTTAATAATTAATATAGAAGGATATTGAGCAATTTTGTAAGTTATTTTTTTGTTTTTCTTTATGAGAAACATTTTCAATTGGTTTCTTTCTGAATAGTTTACGATAGGTACTCTTTTTTTCTTTTCTTTTCTTTTATGCAGGTATTCTTTTTTTTTTTATAATATTACAAATACATTAATTAAAGGAAAATGTTATGTATCTCAATTATTTATCAAAATTTTTATACCAACATATATAACAAGTGAGTTATCACCATTTAATTAGTATATTGGAACTACCATAAATTTAATATTATTCAACAATTGAATTGTAACAACTTAATTATCATATATTAAAAATCCGGTATACTAATTGGAATATCTAGTATTGTTCTTAATTAAATAAAAAGAGTACATTTTTATTTCTTTATTTTTTATTCCCGCTTTTGCTTATCATTTTTTCTCTTTTGCATTTATTATTTTAATCTATGTTTTCCCATCTTGTTTGTATGGCTTTGAATTTTTTTTTCATGGTTAATTCTCTCTTTATTTCTCTCTCACTTTTCCATATTGTCCAAAATAATAGGAGTACATTTATATTTCTTTATTTTTTATCCCCACTTTTGCTTATCATTTTCTCTTTTGCATTTATTATTTTAATCTATATTTTCTCGGCTTGTTTTGTCATGGCCTTGAATTTTCTTTTTCATTGTTAATTCCCCTTTTTTTTCCTTCTCACTTTTCCATATTGTCCAGAATATATATAGCTTTTATCCTTTTGTTTTTCTTTATATATGAAAAAATGTCGTAAAATAATCTCATATGTATCTTTTTTTTTTTTTAAGGGTGGCTTGTTTTGTCATGGCTTTAAATTTTCTTTTTCATGGTTAATTCCCTTTTTTTTCCATCTCACTTTTCCACATTGTTCAAAATAAAAGGAGTATATTTTTATTTCTTTATTTTTTCTCTCCACTTTTGCTTATCATTTTTTCTCTTTTGCATTTGTTATTCTAATCTATGTTTCCTCGGCTTGTTTTGTCATGGTTTTGAATTTTCTTTTTCATGGTTAATTCTCCCTTTATTTCCCTCTCACTTTTCTATATTGTCCAAAATAATAGGAGTACATTTTTATTTCTTTATTTTTTATCCCCACTTTTGCTTATCATTTTTCTCTTTTGCATTTGTTATTTTAATCTATATTTCCTCAACTTGTTTTGTCATGGCCTTGAATTTTCTTTTTCATGGTTAGTTCCCCTTTTTTTCTTTCTCACTTTCCCATGTTGTCCAGAATATATATAGCTTTTGTCCTTTTGTTTTTCTTTTCATATGAAAAAATGTCGTAAAATAATCTCATATGTATCTTTTTTTTTTTTAAGGTGCCTTGTTTTGTCATGGTTTTAAATTTTCTTTTTCATGGTTAATTCACTTTTTTTTTCCATCTCACTTTTCCACATTGTCCAAAATAAAAGGAGTACATTTTTATTTCTCTATTTTTTCTCTCTACTTTTGCTTATCATTTTTTCTTTTTTGCATTTGTTATTCTAATCTATGCTTCCTCGGCTTGTTTTTGTCATGGCTTTGAATTTTCTTTTTCATGATTAATTCCCCATTTTTTTCCCTCTCACTTTTCCATATTGTCCAAAATATATATAGCTTTTGTCCTTTTGTTTTTTTTAATATGAGAAAACGTCATAAAATAATCTCATATTTATCTTTTTTTTTTATTTTTTAAGGAGCCCTTGTGTTTTAAAAAAAATGAGAAAAATAATTTGAATTTGATTTTTTATTACAAAAAATATTGTAATTCAATTATTTTTCTAAATTCATCATCGTCGTATCATCAAAATTAATGGAGTTATTAGAAAATGACAAAGTTACCTCAATGAAGGGTAATTTTAGATTTAAAATAAATTCAACAATTGTCTATACTAAACTCCAAATAATATTTCAATTTTTCAAATCACCTCTTAAGTGATCAAATAGTTTATAAATAAATATACAATATAAAGTTAACTCTAATGTACACTAAGAGTAATCTTATTAATTCTTATTGATTTTTTTCAATTTATTTCACGTGAGAATATCTGACTTCAAACATAGTCGAATTATAAGACATTTTGTAAATAAAATCAAATTCAAACTAATTAATATTTTTTTCTTTTTTTTAAATTTTCTAAAATATTATTATTTTCACCTTTTTTGTGTAGGATTTTTTTTTAATAAAAAGAAAAGATGCATGCACATATTTTTAACTAGTAACATATAAATTCAACATTGTTAACTTTGATTATCATTTAAAGTACGTGGCGAAAAAATGAACAAAATATAAATCATTTACAAAATTACAACTTACATTTAATGACAATTTTACAATTTCATAATCATTACTAACTCAATTCCATTTGAAAAGTTTCAACAAAATCAAAAAAGCGATATTGAGAAGGCAACCGATAATATTTAATTAGAGTTGAAATTTTTCAGTCACCTGTCAAAAACTGACCAGAATGACATGAAGAAGTGGCAGAGAAAGTTAACAATTTCGACCACAATATAAACTTTCGAGCTTAGTCGAGCCAAAGCGCTGTTAGGTTTGGGATCCGAAACCGACAATGATGATAGGATTTTGCAGGTAGCATTGGCGGCAAAAATAGTTTAAGGTATGTTGGAAAAAAATATATTTTATAGTTTGTGATAAAATAAAGTATTTAAGTAATTTTATATGAATATGATATGATATTGAGTGTTTGTTTTAAAATCATTCATGGTGAGTTATTTTTTTCATCATAAGATGCTTAACTACCTAGATGATACTTAATACAACGTAATATATCAATCTTTTACAGACGGATTATAATTACACTCATAAAAGCTTAATTTATTAATTAAAATAACTGTATACTGTCACATCTTTATCTTTATGTGTATCATTATTTGTTGTTGTTATTAGTGTCCGTAATATTGCCCAAAAAAAAAAGTTTACCTATATAAAGGTTAGTGACCCATGAGATTCGAGGAAAAAAAAAAAAAGAAAGAAAGAAAAAAAAAAAAGAAAAGAAAATGGTTTACGTATTAACATTGCCAAAAAACAAAAAATAAATACAAGCGTTACATTATCCCTGTTTGGGTTGGTCCAGATATAAGCATACGAAGGATTAGTGCAATCCACGTAGACAAACACATGACATTAGCAGTCTAACAGGACCAACTCTTTACTCAATAACTCGTTGAGAAAGAGGCGCAGACAATATTGGTGCCGCTGCGACGACACTCTGCTAAAACCCTTTCTGGGTATCAATGGCTTCAGCGATCCAAAAGATTCTTAGAAAGTCGCCAACACCTAGAATTTTGACTGCTCTGTATCGTAAACGAGTACCAAATCTCAATGTACCTCTTGCCTTTCAACAACCCCATTGCAACGAAATCAAACCGGACCGTTTTTTGGGTCATAACCCAATTCAAAGTCCCTTTCTGGGTGCTCTGGAAACTGATAATTTGCCTTCATTCTCGCATATATACCCAAATTTTCCATTTGGGTTTTGCTTCAATCCTCTGCCCTTATCTGGGTCGGTCCCATCTGAGGCTGGGGACGTGTCGATGGATGATTCGACCAAGGTGTGGGCTGATAGCGTGAAGAAGAAGAGGAAGAAGAAGATGAACAAGCATAAGTACCAGAAGTTGAGGAAGCGGCTTCGAAGACAGACTTAAGGAGTTACTTTCATTGGGTGAGATTTGATTTTTGGAGATTTTGTGACAAACTTGATAGTTAGGTTAACGCCCATTTGAGTTTTTGAAAATTGTGAGTTTTCCCGTAATCTGATTTGTAACGGTGAAGAGAATGGGCGATTGTTCAGAGCTTGAATGATTGGATATTGTCCCCTTTTGGTTCCAAAAATAAATTCCTTTTCAGTTCACATTACATATAAGATTGAGAATTAATGACTTTGTTGGCTTGGTTTGCGTACATGAATCATAATGCTTTACCATGGACGAATTTTGGTTTTCTTTTAGTTTGAGGTTGACAACTTGATATGGTCATAGGTTCTTATGCTCAGAGAGGTATGTATCTGAACTTCCGGATGGAAAGTTCTAAGCTTTGCTTATTTCAGACTTTGATGATGTAAATGTATTATTTTAACTTACGGAAAGCTTATAAATTTTAGAAATTTATGATAAATGCTGATAAACTACTAAAGCCATTTTGCAGGGTCGGGTTGTTGTGTTGTAAATGAGACAGGTTCCCAAACATCAACTATTGTATGGTTGAATATGGGCAGATTATATTAGCCTCAAATTTCATCATTCTATAAGTTGTGGAGTGTCAATTTCGAGTGTTTGTGCCTATCTTTAATAGCTAACAGGCTTATTTTCTTGAAGGTTATCTTGTTTGAATAATCGTTAGTTCTGTTTGGACTCATACGCATGGTCTTGGGTGTTTTCTGTATAGTTTTCCTTGTGCCTATCATTTGAAACTTTCTTGACCTGCCACTCTCTGCCATTTGCCAACATCCATTGTCTTATATTTTTATCTTTTGGGACTCGAGTGTTCTTGAATGGATATTTTGTGAACCAAATTCGTTTTGCAGTCGTTATAAATTGTGTCATACTGTCTATTACTGATCAGAATTAGAATATAAAGCAGCCATATTTTGCCAAAATGTTCTGTTGCTAATTCATGGTGTGAGAATTGGTTAGGGTAATACTAAAAAAAACTTTTGACTCAAGAGTGCTTAGAATGGGTTTATAAGTGCATCTTTTTTCTAATCATTGCATCAGGGCTTCACTAGTTTAGACAACACATAGAGAGTTGCTGGCCTAAACTTTTGCTTGTGATCCTTTTTCTGAAAAACATAGTTGGGCTGCATGTTGATGATGATAGTTTATATGTAGACATGTTGAACCGTGTTGCCGAAATTATGATGGTAGGATAATGATGAAAGAAAAACGTCACAATTTTTTGGTGCTATTTCAGGAATTCCGAGTTTCCTGCAGGTTTTTTATAAGTTGAAAACTTAGAAGCGAAAATATTTTAATTTCGTAAATCCTTATACATCCTATTTTCGAACAATAAAGGATGGAATCTCATGTCCAGTGGGTTAGGTCGAATGGGCATTGGACAGCTTCTGCAATCGGGTTCTCTGTGTGTATTTGTTCTTTGTCTCTTTTCTTTTTAGAATTGAGTTGGTTTGGAAGATTATCGTTCCATTGGTCATCTTTTTGCTCTAAAGGAAAAGATTTATTCAAACTGATAACAAAGTAGTAACCACATCAGGGGCTACTTCCTGAAAAGAAAACCTTCCAGATAGTTTAAGCCTAAAAGCCCAGCTAGCTAAGGCATGGGCCGACTTGTCACTGTCTCTGGGGATCCAAACAACCTCTAAAGAAGACAAAGCTAACAATTCGAAAGATAGAATTGTTATGTGTTCTTTGTTTCTTCCAGATAGTTCCATTGGCCATCTTGTTTCAGTTTGATGATAGAATCTCGTGTCTCTGTGGGTTTTGGGTTGGATGCTCACTTGCTTCTGCTTTAGAGCGTGCTTTTCTTTCTTTTCTTCTGAGGATCCAATTCCTTTGGAGCACGCGTTTTCATTAGTTTTCACTTTTGTTACTCAGCTTCTTCTTCTTCCTTTTTTTTATTTATTTTTTTTTAAACACTTTGTAGTTATCTTTTACTTCTTTTTTTGAGGGTAACTGAAGGATACAGTAACGCGTACTCGTAGGTTTCCTGCTTTTAACTCTCACCTGTCCTTTTGGCTGGAAAGTGGATTAGTATTCTTGATAAGCGTAACATGCCTCGTTATCACCGGTTCATCAAATGTACATGGGATAGAACATGATTGTGGGTCGGTCCATGTGACATCCTAGTTTAACTATATTGTCATTAGTTTAACTATATTGTCATATATAATTAAAGTATGAAATTAGTTTAACTATATTGTCATATATAATTAAAGTATGAAGTTTTATTTGTTCTCAAACATTATCTTTATTTTATAAAAAGATGGATAAATTTAAACTTTTCAAAACTTTTAGACAAAGCAACTGTGAGACATTATTTGTTAAAAGTGACTTTACAAGTGTACAAACAAAACGGATTTTCACCAGTTTATTTTGCCATCAGTAGTGGTATTTACATTACATCAAAATATCTCAAAAAAAAAAAATATCGCCCACAGATCAAGCTTGTCCACATCTACATGATCATGACGACAAAAACAAACAAGACAACCAACTAGTCAATACCAAAATATGCCTCCTCATCTGCATCATAAGATTAAAATGAGCTAAAACTCAGTAAATAAAAACTATGCATGTTTATGAATGCTTTAAAATCTCATAAAGTTTCTATTGTACCATTTTCTTTTTTAAACATTTGAGTTTATGCATTTTCCTTAAAAATTATTCTTAGTTGGGCCCCTCAGCACATTGTTTGTCCCGTAAGTCGATAAGCCGTAATAACATAAGGCGGAAACTTTGGCCAAGAATAAAAAATAAGGTGCAACCGTCATGTGAGGTTTTTGAAAACTCTTTCCCTCATCAAAGGGGCATCCTATACTCCGCTAATGTTGTCCCGCTTTAATGAGATACATCATAAGATCCACAAATCTCGCTTCAATGGGGAGAGTCTGCTGCATCAACAGACTTACCTACTCAGCTCCGACAGACTACCAATTGCCATTAAAACTTATTTTATAAAATTGGTACAATAGTACTCACTTTTAAATACTCTATAATAAATTTCTCAATTTGCGTGCAAGAAGTGTCATACACATGCCATTTTATAACTTTCAAGAATAAGTAAGTTTCACATAATGATATTTTCCATGTAATTCTTGTGACGCAGTTGTAAGTCTTTATTTACCTTATGTTTTGGATAGGAATTGATAGTGGAAAGAGTCAATATCCTCTAGAGATTGGTACACTAATTACCTGTCATAAATTACTATTATTCAATATGTACATTTTGCCAAAGGAATGTATCAAGATACTTGAACAAAACCATAATCAGAACTTTTACCAATTTAGGAAACTTGATCTTAAAATGACTCAGGAGTGTACAAATCACTTAAGGTACTTAGCAGCCAATAATTAGCATTGAAAAACTTTTTAAAAGTAGTAAAATATGAACGCTAGTTCATTTTCACAAAAATGATCCAAAATGACACATAATTTTGTAAAACTAGTCCATTTGCCTCTAAATGGTGCCATTTTATTTTAAATCTATAATAATATTTTACAAGCCAATTCTCACATATACGCATCAAAAGAAACATCTAGGATAACATAAAAGCATATTTCAAATCTTTTTCGGTATAGACAAGTTTAAAACAATTTGTGCACTTGTCTATGGCTACAAACATCAACTAAATTAATGGAATAAATAATAGAATCCATGACATATCCATTGCAAGTTGAGAATATCAGATTAAAAGTATAGAAAGCTTAATAAACCCACAAAAATACTTGGAATCCATAATTAGTAAATTTGGGGCTCTATGTGTAACTTGAATTCCCTGCTTAATTCTATATTCCAGCAATA
Organism: Parasponia andersonii; assembly: GCA_002914805.1. Taxonomy (NCBI): domain Eukaryota; kingdom Viridiplantae; phylum Streptophyta; class Magnoliopsida; order Rosales; family Cannabaceae; genus Trema; species Trema andersonii. The sequence continues at coordinate 158,613 of JXTB01000096.1, forward strand.
TATAAAGGTTCCTAGGATCATTATTCATCAAATAATAACTTTAGTTTAAGAGCTAACATAAAAGATGTAAAACCCTTTACTTTAAGAAAGGGTATTGTGGTCTTTTGACCCAAATTAAAATAAAATGAATCTGGACAGATTTGAGTCTAGATTCGTTTGGACAAAAGTATGAAGAAAGTTTGAAAATTTGGGGTCAAAGTGTAATTATTTAAGGGTACTTTTGAGAAGATTTTCAGAAAACTGGATCCAAGTGCAAATAAGCAAGATAGTGTTCAATTAACCAGAAGCTAACATGTGTCGCTATAGTTATGGAAATTGCCCATAAATCCCTGAACTTCTTCATCTTCTCCCTCGAAGCCCCCACGAAGACTCGCCGCTGCCAGCTACTATCGCTTCTCCTCCGGCCACCGTTGGAGCTCGCTGCCACCCGGAAACGATGCGCTGTTGCCGGACAAAGCTCTTCCCGCCAGAATCAGCCGCATCAGAGCCCGCGATCGCCGGAAAACAGCGAAAAATGCCACAGTTTGTTTTGCTCGTCGGAGCCGATTCTGGCCACCATTCGCTGCAAAACTGGTCGCCATGGACTCGTCTCTTCGTGGGTAATCTGGTGGAAGGTACCTCGCGTCTCAATTTTACTCCGTTTGATTTTAATTTCGTTGAACAGTTTTGTGTGTAAATGGTTTTGAAATTGACTTTTCGATCGGACCGTTAGATTTTAAAACTATATCATTTTTGGAATCTACGTTGAAAATGATGAAAAATGAGATATATATTGACTATGTTCTGAAACGGGCCCGAAAAATGAAATCGAACGGCTCAGATTTGCCTTGATTTGCATGCCGTAGGGCTCGCATCTAAATTTGACAAATTATATATTTAACCTAAGGTTTTTGGGTGCTCTGAATTCAGTGATGAAGTCCATTTCATGATTTAAAGCTCCGTTTGAAAATTAAGTTTTCAAACCAAAGAATCAAAGGTTTGAAAACGACATCCGCTCTTCCAAATAACACCCAAATGACGTCAAACTTTCTCTATAACCTTGTAATGCTAGTTGGATGCTCGATCGAGGTAGAGATTCGATAACCTGATTCGAAAATTAATTTAATTTATGAATTTTATATATTCTCAATAAATATAGAATTTCGTGAAATAATTTATAAAAATTGTGTTTATATCCATTTTTGATCTGATTTGAGATACAAACTGCCTGGGAGACACATCACACTAGTTGACGTGTCATATATATTGTTTTGGATTGATTTCTATAGGTAATTGGATTTTTGAGTTTTGATAGAAAATAGTTGTTGTAATGCTGAAATTTTTTAGAAAATCGAAAATGGTTTGAGAATTCAGTTTTGAGGACTGGAAGTGATTTGATTAAAGAATATTGTATGGTTATTTTGAGATTTTGTGAAAATGGTGCGTATCCTTATTCTGTCATTTATAAAACATTTGCATACATTTACACATTTATGATACCTTACATTGAGTGATCGGACTTACGATGCCTCACATCGGGTGATCGGACTTATGATGCCTCACACCAGGTGATCGGACTTACGGCGCCTTTTTAGATGGTTCGGACTTATGAGTGACCTACTAGGATGCTTCAGACATCATGATTGCATACATGGTTATATATTGGCTTGAATAGATATGTACTACTTTTTATGGACATTTTTCAATAATTTGGAATGTTTGAACTGTTGGACTATGATTTCCACTTAAGTTTTGTGAACTATTTGGAATAGAACACTAACCATGCAGGACCTTCAATGTGAGTATATTTTCTTACATATAAAAACTTGTAATTGATTCTCTACTGAGCATTCACGTACTCATCCCTCTTTATTTATTCCCACTTTTAGGTGTTGATTTATTTTGGAGAAATTGTCTTGGTGACTTGTCAAGGTTGTTTGGTATATATGTGTCGTTTCCCATATCTTTATTAGTTGGTTTCTATTCTATACCATCCTTTCCTTTTTATGTCAAATATATTTAGCTAATTATGGTGTATTTAATAAGTAGATGTATAAGGATAAACTTTGCTATTCAATTGAGTACTTAGAAATACAGATGATTTTATGTAAATTATTTGAACATTGAACTTAAGGTTTATTAGACTTATTTTTTTTTTATATAATTTATAAATTTACAAATGTTTCTAAACTAATTAATTAGATTTTAACCAAAACTTTAAATGAAGGATTTCTTTGGAAAATTAATACTAAAATTAATATTTTTTGGCTATGAAATTTAGTTACTTTTGAGGAGTAAATCTAAAAATTCTAAGTACTAAATTTTCTGGAATTTTGGAAAATCACTGTTTACTACTGTTTCAACATAAAATTACTAAAAGTCACAGCCTTAGATTTCCGGTCGTAACAGTTTTGATATCAGAGCATTAGGCTTCAGATCCGTCTGAGATCTTGCCTGTGATATTTTAGTGTTTAAAATGGGTTTTAGAAAAGTATTTGATAGATACCTCATACATCATTTAGGAATTGGCTAAATATATTGTTTTTGTTCTGATTCGTTCTAAATCTTTCGTTCACCTCCTTAGAATGAAACTTTAGTATTCTTGGGATGTTTATACCTTCAAAACTTTAGTTTCAGTAGTGTCGGGGATGACATGAGACTAGTGAAATTACACTCATGTCGAAATTCTTAAATTCAAATGGACATTTACTCATGCATTCTTATGTCTATTACTGTGATAAGCTATATGAACCTCGTAGGTTCTAAAATAGCAATTCAATATCTTGTATCTTGATTGGCATGATTTGACATTATTTGTGCTTGTGGTGTTGTGATTTAAATTTCTTGGAAATTATTTGGGTGTGGCTAATCAATTTAAATGTTTGATAAATCGTTTACATAGTCTTATATCATGCGTTAATAGGATTTTTGAAAGGTCATGATATATTAATTTTCATTCATGGATTAATTTAATAATATGAACTTGGTTTTTTTTTTTTAAAAAAAAATGCTCTTGTCTAGTCTTATCAAGTTTAATTTTTGTAAGAAAATTTTTGAATTAGTGGAATCTAATTGGTTAGTAAATTGGTATGATATGTTGTGTTTGCTTAAATATGGTCTTGCACCTGTTTTGCCAAGTTTATTTTGTGGCACTTAAATAAGAAATTTTAGGATTTCTGAGAATCTAGTTAAAGTTAAAACCTGATTAATTTGTTTTTGAAACTTTTGGAGATTTCAAATTGACAATTTTAGTTCTGAATGAAGTAGACATTTACATTTGATCAATGTATCATCTTTATTTTGGAATCATATACGTTTTAATTTTGAATAATAGTTAGATGTATGTAATACATATTTTTCAAGGAATATATAGTTTTTAAAAAATTAATAATACTACTTGAATTTAAGGTTTGTGAGATTGATAGGAATATAAGATTTAAATAATTGCTTTACTTAAAACTAGTCGTGGTACTAGTTAGGTTTCATTGCATATTTAGTGATGTTAATTTAAAAATAAAGTTCTTAAATATTTTTTCCAGTTTTGAATATAATAGTTATAATTGTTAAAAATTATTGATTTTCTATTTGTAATATGATTTTGAATCTAAAGAAAGCTTTGGAAAAATTGATTTGCAGAGTAACCTGAGAATAAACATAAAATGTTTATGGAAAAATATATGTGGAAACTTTGGGCAACAAAGTTGATTTCTTAGAATTTTTTTTTTGTTGTGATTTATTGTGGTATGCATATAAAATTTTGAAAGCTTGTGCATATATTTCTAAAAGTCAAATGTATAAATATCTTGTTACAAGAATTTTGGTAAGTAAAAAATTGGTAATCCTAATTTGATTGGAACCTTTAAAAAAAAAAATTATATTTTGAAAACTGATTTTAGAAGTTTTGTGAAATCTTGTTGTTATGACCTTACTTGCCTTATTGCTTGGATTTACTAATCCTTGTAAACTTTCATTATATATGTGGTATGTTTAATGAAGAAAGTGTAATGTTGTTATTTATTGGAATTGTCGAACCCTTGTGTTTAATAAATGTCTCGTTCATTGGATAAGTGAATCATGTGGGACCCACTTTGCATTATTGGCCTCAATTGGATCATTGAATATTTGTCTAATTGGTTTTAACTAAATTTTACAAATATTGGAAACTCCTATTGTTGGGAACTCCTAATGTTGGAGACTTGTGATAATATTTTATTTTAAATTTGGAATTAAAATATTAAAATATTTTGGTTTTGAATACCTAAGCTTTGGAGAGACTTAGGTAGTACATGATGCTACATATCATTTTCTTTGAAATTAAAATTTGAACATTTTGATATATGAAACTTGGATTTTCAAATAAATAAGATTGTGGATTGTTATGCCCTGATTTGATGTTAAAATTTTTTTTTTGTCATGTTTAAAGTGCTTGATAATTTAATTAGTAAATTATATATCAAGTAGAAAAATTTCTTCTTATCGTACTTACTTAGCATAGTAAGTGAGATTGATGTGTTCGACGCGAAATTGATTGACTGATGATGACAAAAAATAATCTTGTCGATGTATTCTCTCTTGGCATTAATTGGTGGATACTACTTGTGGTACTCTACTTGTGTCGACTCTTAGAAAATTTTGGAGACTCTGATTAAAATCTATTATGAATTAGAGTCATCATTGAGTTCGTTGGTATTGAATTCAACTTATGACTTATTACTTGATTTGAGATAGATCCAAGCATCATTATGGTGGTATAATTGATGGCATAGGGATCAGTTCACTTATGAGTTATATTGAGAGTTATTGAACTCTTGTTATTATATGTATAAAAAAAACAAAATGAGATTAGATGGGAGACGAGTATCGCTGCAGAGACAACCTCTTCTATTGGAACCTTATTTCTGGGACATTGTAGTGTTGTTAATAGTTTTATTTGCATATTGAGTATTGAGTCATTTTCATATGACTTTCTCTTGTACCGAAGACTTAGGGAGTCCTTGGAGCTAATTGATGAATTGGGATTATTGCTATACTCCCTATATTGGGTAACAGACTTGGGAAGTCTTTGGACTATATTTGTTATGTGGGTACTTGCATTTTATATGCTTGGACTGTAGTGGTTAACCTGTTGGTATTTATTATGTTATGTACTTCTGTGATGGAGATTTCCATTCATAGTAATTCTAGTCTTGTCATTGACTAGAAATGTCTTGTGTACATGATCGTTATTCACTCGTTAAGAGGAGTAGTAAATAATTTATGTCATTGTACTCTTGTTGTCATTTTTGACCACTAAATTTGTCTATCTTATGTGTGGTGTAACACAAGTATAATTATTTTCTACTTGAGACCTTATTGAGTATTATCTTGTATTGATGAGGAATCTTGTTAGATTCTTTGGACTCAGTAATTGTTTAGGACTAAGTTTAACTATAGACAAATGGAATTGTCCCAGTGTATTATTAATCTAGTATGATCTAGAGACGATATTGTATATGCTTGACATTTGATCTGTTATACTGTATTGGTGCCTAACAATTACTATTTTGATTATAGAAGTCCTGTGTTTTCGACTTCTAGACCTGACTAACGCTACTGTTTCTGCGAATAATTACCAATATGGGGTCATCGATTCCTAACTCTTGTATCAATGCCTTATGTCTAATGATGAGTCATTTTTCGATTCCATGTCTTTTGTGTACATTCTTATCATATACCTTTGTGTGGTATTGTTATATTGGCAGAGTCTTAACACTACGTGAAAAGTACATGTTTTATACTTCTTGATTTAACTAGTATTCGATTTGCTACTCCTACACTCTATGACTAGTGGTTCACTCTCCTTTTGACTATTACCACTTGTTGTTTTACTTGTACTCTTGTCGTGTTTAAATTTCGGGACGAAATTTTTTTTAGGAGGAAAAGATGTAAAACCCTTATTTTAAGAAAGAGTATTGTGGCCTTTTGACCCAAATAAAAAAAAAAAAAGAATCTGGACAGATTTGAGTCTAGATTCGTTTGGACAAAAGTGTGAAGAAAGTTTGAAAATTTGGGGTCAAAGTGTAATTATTTAAGGGTATTTTTGAGAATATTTTTAGAAAACTGGGTCCAAGTACAAATAAGCAAAACAATGCCCAATTAACCAGAAGCTGACACGTGGCGCTACAGTTACGAAAATTGCCCATAAATCCCTGAACTTCCTCATCTTCTCCCTCGAAGCGCTCGCGAAGACTTGCCGCTGCCAGCTACCGTCGATCCTCCTCCGGCCATCGTTGGAGCTCGCCGCCACTCAGAAACGATGCGCCATCGCCGACGAAGCTCCCGCTACCAGAATCAGCCGCATCGGAGCCGCGATCACCGGAAAACGGCGAAAAATGCCGCCGCTTGTTTTGCTCGCCGGAGCCGATTCTGGCCACCGTTTGCTGCAAAACTGGCTACTGTGGACTCGTCTCTTTGCAGGCAATCTGGTGGTAGGTACCTAGCGTCTTAATTTTGCACTGTTTGATTTTAATTTCGTTAGACAATTTTGTGTGTAAATAGTTTTGAAATTAACTTTTCGATCGGACCGTTAGATTTAAAACTAATATTATTTTTGGAATCTACGTTAAAAATAGTGAAAAATGAGATATATATTGACTATATTCTGAAACGAGCCCGAAAAACGAAATCGAACGGCTCATATTTGCATGCCGTGGGGCCCGCATCTAAATTTGACAAATTATATATTTAACCTAGAGTTTTTAGTGCTCTGAATTCAGTGGTGAAGTCCATTTCATGATTTGAAGCTCCGTTTGTAAATTAAGTTTTCAAACCAAGGAACCAAAGGTTTGAAAACCACATCTGCTCTTCCAAATAACACCCAAATGACGTCAAACTTTTTCCATAACCTTGTAATGCTAGTTGGACGCTCGATTGAGGTAGGGATTCGATAACTTGATTCGAAAATTAATTTAATTTATGAATTTTACATATTCTCAATAAATATAGAATTTCGTGAAATAATTTATAAAAATTGTGTTTATGTCCATTTTTGATCTGATTTGAGATATAACTATAAGTTCAAAATCCTACATAATACTTATCTTGACTAGTTTGAGCTTTTTCTGAAATTATTGCCTTTTACCTCTACTAAATTGATTTCTAAGGCTTAGAATTAGATTTTATGACTCAAGAGGACCTGAAGGAACTATTATTCAAGTGGTAGCAAGTGGAGAATTGAAATTCAAGAAAAAAATCTAGGAAGAAGAACTAGTAGAATTACCTTGAGTGATTTTGATTTATCTTATTTTCTAGAGTTTCTATTTGAGTTCTATCACTTGGAAACTCTTGGAAATGGTTGAGGGAAGTTGGGAGAAGTCTAAAAAGGTACTAGAGAGATTCAGGTCGTGGCTAGAGAGAAAGACAATGACCAGATTTTATCCAAAATCAACACTTAATGGCTAAGGAAATGCATAACTTAATTTCTAAGAGGTAATATGGGTATTTATATATTACTTTCCATGTGTCCAGTTCTAAAACATTCTTTGCATAGCCACCACATTGATGGTCACTCTTATATACCCAAGTGTAACCAAAGTTGGTGAAACCTAGCTTAGAAAGTAAAAACTAGTCATACTTTGACTTATAATCCCATATGGCCAATCTTATTGTAATATAATGAAACTTAGTCTCATAACCAATCATTAAACATAAAAATAAGTCAATTAGATTCTGATTAACAATGCAAACATGGTATCAATGGCTAATTATTAAAATGCACAAAAATGACATTACGCGATTAAGCTGAATCTAAGCTAGCTTGTTGTAATTAAACATAGTTCAGTACAATGACTACCATCTTGTGCTTACCTAGGGTCAACAAATAAAATACTATAAATGAGTCCTAAATATTAAATTAAAGCTATGTGATAACGCACTGTGAATTTAGCTCCGAAAAACGTGAAAAATGTATTTTACCGAAAACTACTATTTGACCAAATTATCAACAAGTATGATCTTAATATATGTTCACATAGTATTGCCTTCGTCAATATATTCTTTATTCTTTTAGCACACCGAACTCTCTGTGTGAGAGTATTAAACCTTTATACTGCATCAGGATACTTCGATAAATATTAGTATAATAACATGTATGTAAATACACATAACATAATAAATAAGCATACTTTAAAAATGATATTAATGAATTTTAGATGCCTAATATGTAATTAGAATATATTTATTATTGACTTAGTGCACATGTGAGAATCAGTTCATGGCCTATAAACACATTCTTTTCTTGAACACCTTGCGGTTTTATTCTGTTTTGTTTTCTGGATTCGAACTCCTTGTTCGCCTAACGATGTTGTAGTATTGTGTTCAAAGCCCTATACTACAGGTTCTCGTTATTCTTTTTGCCAGTGAAGAACTAATCGCATGCCAAGCGACACCAATATTGTACAATATTGGCATTTTGACATTTCCGCCTCTGTGGGATAAAGAGGCGCGACTGGAATAAGAATGTGAACATGGGAAAAGCCGACTTGAAAAGGAAAAGAAGTTTGGACATTTCCTGTTCAAAATGATAAACATCACATTCCGAAAATGATGACTATATGAGCTTATCATGTAAAGCATTTTGACCGTTCCATTTGCTCGGTTGACTGTCGTGAAAAGGACTCTCCATGTTGTTTGCCTAATTAATCGACTTAATTAGAGATTAGTACTGCATCCGGACAAGAAGATTTAACCACTCAAAAAAAGATTGTTTTCTTCATTGGATTCGTAATGAAAATAGCAATAATGCTCACGAGGTCCTATTTTCATATTGACATATCCCAATTCCCAAAAGCAAAACGACGCGCAAAATAAGAAAGAATAAAGATTATGTGAAAAAAAGAATATATGGATGCTTTGGTACGTTTGTTCTATGCATGATAAGCGAAGGTTTAAGTGGAAATTAACTCTTCAAAAATTATTAATTAATTATAAGCTTTCTGCCCTATAATTAGTACTCTTCTGATTCTCCATTTTACCAATATAAGTAGCAGAGCCACATGTTTTGGATGGCCAAAATAAGAACAGGAAGAAACCAGTATCATATTATACCATGCTATTATATATTGTTACTATAGTATATAGTTCTAGAAGAGATTAGAAAAAAGGATGGGCGTGCTGACATCTTCCGTGGCAACCATGTTGGCCTTCCACCATCTGAAACGAAGCAAGATACGTCGTGTTCAGAGACCCCAGAACTAATTGGTTGTTCCTAAGTGTCTCATCTTACCGCGAAAACGTTGATGTTTGGATACTGCCAACTCGCAGCGGCACTCAGATTGTGGCTGTCTACATTCGCTCTCCCATGGCCACTGCAACAGTCGTACATTCTCATGGCAACGCCTATGAAGTGTGATCTTGGTATCATATTTGCCCACCTCGTTTCTTTGAGCCCCCAGTTCCGCGTCAATATCATGGTGTATATATATTTAAGTGATCTTGCTCTATGAATTAGATATATAATGCATGTACCGACTTTAGCGATGATTTATGTGTGGTACATGTTTATTGATCTTTTTAGGTTCGATTACTCTGGATGTGGGCAATCAACTGGAACGGTTTGTTGACTATTTTCATTTTTTGTTTTTGTGTAGAAAAGTAAAGTGGATATTATCAAAGCTTTGTTTAAGATCATGAGACCCTTTAGGTTTCTGGGTTTGTTTTGTTTTGACTCATTTCAGCCAAGTGAGGAAAATAGCTATGGAGGTATTGAAAGCTGCCCTATGGTGTCTTGAGGGAAGCTATTACACAAGGCGAGAAGACATAAAATCCTCTACGGTCATTCTCTAGGAACTGGCCCAACTCTGGAGCTTGCTTTTAAGCTGTCTCGCTTCAAAGCTGTCGTACTGCAAAGTCCCATACTCTCTCAGGGTCGTTTGTCCCACCAACGATTCTTATTGGTTTAACATTTATAAGCTGTGTAACATGTATATATTAAGTACTCTTTTCCCATATATCATCACACAACACAAAAGAAATGACTCTTTCTTCCCTTTCTTAATGCTACCAATTATAAGTCATAATAATTGACTTGTTAAATATTTTGTGCAGAATGTTGACAAAATTCCAATGGTTGATTGCCCTGTTCTTGCTATTCACGTATGTAGGCTTTACATGCTATATAAAATTGCTTCTCTGGCCCTTTTTTTATTTTTTCTTTTTTATGATAACCTTCTTAGAAAAATGGATTTATGCATTTAAGAACATCAGTAATCTTATAAAATTTAGTTCAAAATTTTAGCATAGAATAATTATATTGGTATGTATGCAGGGAACTGATGATGGAGTAGTTCGTTTCTCCCACGGCAAGACACTCTGGTCGCTGTGTAAAACAAGTGTGAACCATTGTGGATAGAAGGAGGCCATCATGATGATTTACATGAATTTTCACAGTACATACCTCATCTTTTAAAGTTCTTGTCAACTCTTGATAGAAAGCCCTCACCTCCAGCTCAAAGTTCTTAAAGTTTAGAGAGAATCATGAATATACCTTGTACTATAATCATTAACAACTCTATTAAAATATATAATCATAATCTAATTGGTAATCACAACTCACTTACGGTTTAAAACGTAATTACCCACTTCTATCTTGAAAAGGAAAAAAAAAAAAAAAAGAAATAATCATGTCCATTTAAAGAAGAAAAATAGAAGAAGGGTTTAATTAATAATACACATTTAGTTTAGTATATTGTAGGATATATATATATACATATATATATATATATATATATGTAGACGTAGGCTTAGAAGATCATATATGGGTTTGTTAAGGGACAAGGAGTATCATTGTATGGAGTTAAATAAGAGTAGTTGAAGATGACTATTCAGCCAGAGCGCTGTCTGTCTGCGGTTGCTTCCATGATTTCAACTGCTGGTGGTGCCCCACTGTTGTTGACAAAGGGGACAAAACCCAACTCTTATTGACTTTATTCAAATTTAGATCTGCTTAGCTAGTGCTGACCAGCACCATGCTTAGCTTTTGCTTCTTCTGCCACCATTTATGAAAAAAGTTATATGGGGGTTCTTGCTTTGCGTCTGGACAAGGCAGGGAATTAAAATTTTCAAACTTTGGATTCTTTTGGCTACATTGATAGCATGGCAAAAGAGTAAAAAGGCATGACATATACAAAAATATCATAGTCTTGGTGTGTTTATCTATGCATGCGTTAATAAGCATGGTTTTACATTGTGAATATGAGATTATTGATGAACCTCTTTAATGGGTTTTAGTTTACTTAATTTGTTTTCCTAATAGAATAACTCGAGAGATTAAAAAAGTGGTAGCAAAATTGTAAATAACTATTGCCAGTAAGGTGTTCGATGAATTGACAGAATGAGAATCTGTGGGAACTGCAAGACACATATATAAACGTTTATATCTTGATCTGATATTACAATAACAAGAAGATAGGGTTATGCTGATCGTGACCCACCACCCTCTTTCCGTCTTTCCTTGTCCACTGCTCACTATATGATGGACCCCATAACGGGCACAGACATCCTTTTATTCTGTCATTGGCTCCATTTGTTGGGTAATGTTTTGTATTATATAAGTCGTTATCACGTCATATTCCACCAGTAAGGTCTTGTGCTTGTCTAATTGTGACCTTGATTCCAAGCTTATTCACTTGTATTTTAAAGTGTGGTTGATATCATATTAATTCTTAGTATATGTGTTGATTTCTACAGTGGGGTCGGTCATATGCTCATAATAGTTGTAAAGATCAACAAAAAAACAACGCGATTAGTCTTTGACCGAATGACTGATTTGCATGTGCGATCTAGTTTAAAGATTTCCTCTGAACTTTTTCTGAGGATCCTAGAGAGTAGAGACTCAATTAGTGGGAATATCTTATTAGACACCTTATGTTTTGCTTCAAGTGTTTGATAAGGAAATCGCCTAAATGGGGTCTAAACCTCAAAAATTGCTTGTGGTACTGTGAAGTCTGTGATCCCACTCCCACCTTAAAAATACTTCCTTGACACAACTGCATTAACAATTATATATATATATATATATATGAGGCATGACGCGTCTTTATAATTAGGCCGACTATTACAATAGTTCTAATAGCGAGATCAACGTGACGCCTACTGATGGGATCAAAGTGATGCTCACTGTTTTGAACGGTCATGATGCTACAGACTCGTATGTGCCATTCAAACTCTATTTTTTCTAGGGAAAGAAAAAACAGTGATGATATGAAATATTAGAATATGAACATGGCTTCCATTTAAGTTGCAGATAGGCGGTGTTATATTACACATGATTTACCTCCTAAATATAGATAAATAAACAAATGAATAAACTAGCATCTTTGTCTCCGCATTTTCTGAAAAAAAGGGATTGTGGCCGTGTATTGTGGGGGAATGGCTATTCCAAAAAGTTTGAAACCTTTTGTCCTCGATAAAGTGTACGTGTTATTGTTCCTATTTTCTATACCATTTTGAACATATTTTACTGTTATACTTGCCTTCATGGGTAATACTATTATTATTCAGAATGGAAACTAATCAATCTCATAACTGGGTCCGATGAAATCAATATTAAAGACATTTTGAAAGTTAAATTTTTGTCCTCTTCTTTTCCTTCTCCCCAGAATCGGGTCCACTAAGTGAAGAAGATTTAGTCAGACTTATTACCATCCACTCGTTCAGTTTGATGTATGTTAATTCAGTGGGTTTGAAACTAGTAATTAAAGACAAATAGTCCCAAGTAGAAGTAAAGTGTAAACCAAATTTTATCTTCTGAAGAAATTAAATCAACAATCTATCTATCAACCAGGAAAAGATTTAACTTTCTAACAAGAAAAGAATATAGCATTTCGTAGAGGGGAAAAAAAATCATTTTAAGTTGCGACATTGTGACATGACTCCAAAGAACCTAAGCACATCTTGTTTAGTTTCCATTTTTTCCCCTTTTAGGTTTGCCATATTTTAGTATATATTCATTATTATCGACTTCATATATTAGCAAACCTTTGGCGGAATTTTAAGTATAATTATAGCATGTTGCATGCAAGAAATCATGAATTCGAGTTGGGCTTATATAATAACCAACCCGTTATAATAATCAAAATATACTTACAAATCTCTATATTTCTAATATACAGTGAGAAAAGAAAAGAGTTATGAATACATGTATAAGGCTATATACATATATCTACACACAGGAGCCGACAAGCATGGAATGTAGGGGGGAGAAAAAATATATGCTCATCATTTTACGTAAAAAAAATTCTCGTATGACTCGAGAGATGATGCAAAGTCTCATAGTGAGGTCCATTACTGAGAGCAGTGACTTGTGACCCAAGTGAAATAGAGTAAAGGTTTCTCTCTCTCTCTCTCTCTCTCAATTGCAGTTTTAAAGTAGCTAAGTACCTACCAGAAGAACAAATTCACACACTCTCTTTCCTTCTTTTGCTTTAAAAAAAGTTTTTGCGTTCTGAAAAAAAATAATAATAAACAAAAAGAAGGAATGTCGATCCGAGTTTAGTTCTTCAGAGTAGGCTAAATAATTAATTGATTATGATATATTTCTAAATCATTATATTTTGCATTGCAGAGAGAGACAGAGAGAAACAGAGTGAGGAGATTTAGAGGCGAGGGAGTGAGTGAGGGAGTGATGGGTGGGGTGACTTCGTCCATGGCGGCCAAGTTCGCCTTCTTTCCACCAAACCCACCTTCGTACAAGCTGGTCACAGACGACCGGACTGGTCTCTTGCTTTTGAGTCCTTTTCCTCACCGTGAAAACGTCGAGGTTCTCAAATTGCCGACCCGGCGTGGCACCGAGATAGTCGCCATCTACATTCGTCACCCGATGGCCACCTCTACTCTGCTCTACTCTCATGGCAACGCCGCCGATCTGGGCCAGATGTATGAGCTCTTCATCGAATTAAGCATCCATTTGAGAGTTAATCTCATGGGGTAATCTCTTTTTCACTACACTTATCTGATGCTATTGGCACATGGGTTTGTCGAAATTTCGAGTTTTGTGTTCTCTGCTCTTACTGGTTTGTTAGTTTTGGCATCTGGGTTTTGCTAATTTGGAGGACTAGAGCTCTTTTTTGATCGTTTCTGCACTAAAGTGCTGGTTTTGGCAACTGGGTTTTTCCGCTTTTCTTCTGATGTTGCTGGACTTGATCGGAATGTTGGGGGTGATGCTGGTTGTTTCTTTGATTCTATTTACTTAGAACAGGGGATTTCGCTTGGCATGGATATAGAATTGGTTTCATTTGTTAGTTCCAATGACCCTGTCGAGCTGAAATAATAGAAGCTGCTTAGCTAATAAATGTCCAATTTTGAAGATAAAATACTATGTTGCTGAGGTTCGGATCAATGGATCTAACTCCAATCAATAGAATCAATTCTACTTTCTATTGTGTATTTAGACAAAGTAATACTATATTACTGAGATTTCCGCGTCTATGAAAGGTTGTGGTTTAACCTTTTGATGTCTACCATTCAATTGGCGTCATCAGAACTAGCAATTGAGATTGTTTCTTTAGACTATGACTCTGAATTTGTCTCATATTATTTTCTATTACTATATGATTGATGACTCGTTCTGTTCCAAAGTGTAATGCTAAAATAGCAAGATGCAAACCATACATAGGAGCCATATGGTGCAATTAAGTCGTAAGGTTCAAGTTGCTTGTTTGGGCTCAAAAAATTTCACGCTGTCACTGTTGTTCGGAGAAATCTATGCATCTTCAGAACTAAAGCATCTTCTAATAAACAAAAAAGATGGCTTCCTCATACGTGTGTAGTTTTGTGCAGGTACGACTATTCAGGATACGGGCAATCATCCGGCAAGGTTTGTTGGAGATTCCAATTTTTTTTTTTTTTTTTTCCTTAAAAAGAAAATTTGTTGTTCCTCTTGTTATGTGGTCTAGTAACTTTGAGCTCATGGACTCATCTATGGCCTGAAACCATTTCTGTGTTGCAGCCAAGTGAACATAATACATATGCTGATATTGAAGCTGCATACAAGTGCCTGGAAGAGAGCTATGGTACTAGGCAGGAAGATGTCATCCTCTATGGCCAATCTGTTGGAAGTGGCCCAACTTTGGACCTTGCAGCTAGGCTGCCTCAGTTAAGAGCTGTTGTTCTTCATAGCCCAATACTATCTGGTTTAAGAGTCATGTATCCTGTAAAGCGTACATACTGGTTTGACATATATAAGGTAACATAAGAATAAGAGTTTTCTCATTGTTCATGATTGGTAAGTTTATGTAGTCTACTATTAATTGCTTGCTTTTCTGTTGTTACTTCTCTGCAGAATATAGACAAAATTCCACTAGTTAACTGCCCGGTTCTTATCATTCATGTAAGTAGAAAAGATAGTGTTTTTGTCAAAGAGCTATTAAGATATTAAAAAGTTTCATTCTTTGAGCCAGTTATTTATCTTCTGTAGGGAACTTCAGACGAAGTTGTTGATTGTTCTCATGGCAAGCAACTCTGGGAACTGTGTAAAGAGAAGTATGAACCACTATGGCTTAAGGGGGGCAACCATTGTAATTTAGAGCAGTACCCTGAGTATATCAGGCATCTCAAAAAGTTCATATCAACTGTTGAGAAGTCTCCTTCACAAAGATACAGTTCTAGGAGGAGCACAGATCAATACGAGCAGCCTCGGAAGAGTACAGATATATTTGAAGTTTCAAGGAAGAGTACTGATCGAAGAGAAAAACCGAGGCATAGCACGGACAGGGCTGAAAAACTGAAAAATCAATTCAGTAATGTTGATAAACTAGAAAAATTAAGGATCTCTTTTGATCATATGGAGAGGTCTCGGAGAAGCGTGGATTGCCATGAGAAGTCCCGCAAAAGCATCGACCACCAATTGGAGAGAGCAAGGAAGAGTGTTGATCGGTTGGATAGAATAAGAACTGGGTAATTCTTCTTCTAAGTTATAACGATATGTAAAATTCAAAGCTCAGCTTTGGTGTTGTGGGAAAATTATTTGGGTCTTTTTTCATCTAAATGTATGGTCTTCCTGCTGTGTAATTTGGTTTGTGCCGGTTATATAATAACCATGGTATGTAGTGAGGAAAGGTTTGATGTTATAATGATATTCATTTCTACAATCGAAGTAAAAGAAAAAGATATGCAGGAAAAGGAAAAGGAAAAAACTGCTATGTTTGTGTTTAGTCATGTACGGCCTACACTCCGAACTGTCATTATACATTCCCACAGAGCAAAATCGATATAAATGTGTCCGTGCTTCATTTGTTTGTTTTATGATCAAGTGTTTGCACTATCTATGGCATATGATTCGTGACTGAAGAACATGGTACAATTTTCTAGTCGGAGTGAATAACTCATCTTGGATAACTATGTTCAAGAATTTAGTGCTGACAGAAAACTAAATCGAGTTCTTTATTGTATATATAAACTGTATTCAACTAGCACAGTTTGATTATTTTGCTTTATCATACTGCATGAAACAGAGATGAGAGAACTACTCTTACAGCCATAAACAAGGCCATGATAGAAACTACAAAGTGTTAATCTTATCTACTATAACTCGAAGAGCATTCTGATTCTGAACCCCCTTACGAGCTGCATTTCGATGTTGCAATCTTTCTTCTCATCATACTCATTTCTGTGAACTAACGTTCTAATATTCAATGTGATCGTTTCTTTTGCATTTGTTGCAAGATAAAAAAAAATTACTTATATATGTTGCACCCTGGTGTCCTCATACATGAACAGTCAAGTAGTATTTAGATAGAGCCATCCGCAAGGGAGAACTTTGGTTTGCGCTCACTATGTTCCACAATGGCTGAAGGTGGGAGACGACCAATGCTGATCTCATGCACAGTTGCAAAAAGTGGAAATAAGTCTAGCCATCCTCGGTGGCTTAAAACCTCATAAACCTCTTTAGCCGTTGAGACGCCCTGCACAAAAAGGAACAAACAAAGAAATGATACTATGAGATAGTTGGCTTCTCCAAAACCTCCTCAAATTTTTGGAGAACTGATATATAAAGAAAAACGCGTCCGACGTGCGTCACTCATGAAGTATAGTTCTGGAGATACAAGATTTGATCGATGAATCAGAAATAAAAAGGATTATGAAATTAGTTTCTCATTTGGATTTGTTACATGTGCAGAAATGATTAAGCAGCTGAAAAATTATGCAGTCGTTCCTGATAGGACGAATTCATTTGTTTAGCTGTCTGATATGAGTAGATTTATACCTGTAGTTTCTGGCCTTGCAGCATCTCTGCTTCAAGTTCATCAAATGATCTGCAGACAATCAGGAGAGGTAGTTAGTTCAATATACTTCAAATTATCACAAGATTAGGAATCAAGTAGCAGAGATTAACCTTTTTCCTCCATTCTTCGCAAAAGCCTCTGCAACTTTCCTGTTCCTTCCTCCCACTGTCATAGTGCCACACCCAACTTGGTTACTAAGAAACAGAAGTAAAATTCAGACAGGAGAAAAAAGTGGACTTTCTTACAGCATGTTGTTATGAGATCAGCTACACCGCAACTTTCGAAAAAGGTAGTGTCTTTGACAGATGAAAACAACAATTTCGAAAATGCCTTCATCTCTCTGAGGCCGATTCTCATTATTGCAGCCTACTCATTCATACAAATGATTTATAAATGAAGTGGAAAAGGAGACCACATAAATTCTCTTCACTTCATAAAATTGTTTGCACTAACCTTTGTGTTATTTCCCATTTCCAAGCCATCCACAAAACCTGTTCAATCGCAGATTAATTCCTCAATTGCATATTAAGCTTGAGAACAAAAAGCTCGAATATCCTACTACATACCTGCTGCTATAGCCACAACATTTTTCAGTGTCCCACATAATTCTACTCCTTCCACGTCTTGGACCTGTAATTTTCGTATGCCACAAAGAGGGTAAACTAAGCATGTCTTCAACAAATTGAAATCCATAAAAACAGCACATAGTTACTTCTCTACATCACTCAGAAGGGAACCACGTCCATGCACTGATCTATGATAATAGAACAAATTGTGTAACATTTGAGTCTTTCAATGAAATTTTTGTTACACTCACAGCTGTGACTATGAAAAAGGGAGTACTAAATAGTTGAACCCATTTCTCTGCAATATCTCTGTCCACTCTGTATCCAACAGTCGCTTCGCTGAACTTTTCAACAGCAATCTACTAAAGCAATACAGTCATTAATACTCAAGAAAATACACTGGTGAAAGATCCGGCTTACATAGCTGTAAACAAGCTGAAAACTTGGTTAACAATACCTCATTAGCAATGTTTGCCCCCATCAGAACACAACAATTAAGACCCAGTTGCTGAGAAATGAGTGTGGAGATCATGCATGGGCCTTCCATCTTAACCTCCATTCCTTTGATGAGGGAAATAGCTTCCACATCTCCTCTTACCTTGCCAACTAGCCTTCCGCAAATTCCCTCCATAAATTGATGCGGGGTCACAAACACCAACATGTTTGCGTCTTTCACTGCAAAAATTGTCCATTTAATATTAACATATTACAGTACACGAAAGAGAAAAACTCTGCAGAGATGGGAACTTAAGTACCCGCATTTTCAAGGTCCGGGTCTGCAACCACATTTCTGCCAAGCTTTATACCGGGCAAATATTTGACATTTTCCTGTTCAAGAAAACAAAGGAAGAAAAACAAGACATTACAATGCTGAAATAAAGGATCACGTATTATAAGAATATGTGATGACAGTCATAGGTTTTTACATTGGTTCGATTGATGACCTCTGTGAGCTTTTCGCCACTTGGCAATATTTCCTCGTATACCCACATCCTAACTTCGTCTGAATCAATATGTGTTTCCATTAAAAAGGTTGTCCGTGGCCGAAACCGAAATGAAACCAACAGAAAATTTTGCATTGTTAAAGGAAATCAAAATCAATCCTCCTGTTCCATTGTTAGAACAACCAAACCAAACCCAAGTTTCTCTCTTTCTCTTTGCTCGGCTTTCTCAGCAACCACACAAAAACTTTCACAAACAAATTTGCGTATAATTTGCATGCAAGATAGAAAATTCAAGAATTATTACAAGAATTCAGAGAATAAGACAAAAATAATACGTACCATGGAAAGAGTTGAGCCTGAGGGTGTTGGAGGCAATGAGCTTGGACGCCACACTACCCCAGTTGCCGCTTCCGACGATGGTGACCCTGGATTTGTACGGAGCTTCATCGGAGGGGGGTGGAGCTTGTTGGTCGTGTTGAAGTTCTTGGGCTGGAGCCATGAAGACGAAGATGAAGACGACGACGAAAAGGACGGAGAGAAAAAGAGAGAGGAAAAGAGTAATAATGTCAATATGAAAAGGAGACAATGGAAGATGGAAATTGGAAATGTTATAAGGCGTTAAGAGTGAGGAAGAGGTGCCTCTTGGGGCCGGAGATAGCATACACGTTTCGTCGCCCACTATGCCTACCGTGTTAAATCTGGCGATCCCCTCCATGTTACCATTGTCTCTATATATAGTTATATATAGACCGTGTTGGAACTTCATATAAATGTGTACATTGTGGCCCGTTCCTAAATTATACACTGCACTACGTAGACGATTAAATGGCAGAACAAGTCACAAGTGGGGTACATCGTCTGACACGTGTCCAGAGTGACCGATTACAAGCCACGCGAGTCGCACGTGGTACCCCATAGGCCCATGAGTTGTCCAAGACCAGGGCCGAACTCATCCCATACCCTGGATGGATTCGGCCCAGTCCGATTCTTACCTCGACAGTTGGGGGTCGGGATCCTCAAGGGTCTTTCGCCAGAATACCGTGGGAAGCGGCCCACCACTCCAGATCTAGACAGAGCATTTAATGCGATCCTGGGTAGGTGCGTGTATTGGGCAAATCGTTCTGACAGAACGGCGGTTTGTCAAAATCTCACCCCCGACAGGCTGGAGTCGTAGGGGACGGTGGAAAACAGGCCGCGACGATGCAAAGGAGGTCACGGTAATCACGACCCGTGATTTCTGGAGTAAGTCATGATGGAAAAAGATACTTGATTCTCGGATTGAGAGCCAAAAAGCTCCTAGTTCCAGGATTATATACATAAACCTTGTTTCCTCCCTAAAAAGAAGGAGATATACAATATATAAAAGAAAACGTTTATAGAGAAAATAAAAATCCTTGTTGTTCAGCCTCAGGGATAAATCATTGACTTAAGCATCAGAGAGTCTTTGCAGGTGGCCACCCCCGCCTCTCCGTCTTAGCCTGAAGCTAAAGGCATTCCGGGATAGCAAGGATATGTAGACAGTTGGTGGATACAACGTCAGCAGTTTAGAGACACGTGGACAACTAGTAAGAATAGCATCAATAGTTTGGTGCCGTCTGTAGGAAACAGTTGAGCGCTAGAGAAGAAACAGGAGCCTCGTGATCGCGGTCTCCTCGAACAAAATGCCATACAACGTCGAATGACACCCTCAAGAATGACAACCAGGAGCACACGTCCTGACGCTGAAGGGAGCTCTCAGGAAGCACGATCAGGTCTGGAGCAAAAGCTAGACCAAATGCTTGCCGCCCTGACAGAAATAATCCGGAATGTAGAGATGGCCCACGAGGGCGTCCTGGGTTTAAAAGACGAAGTCGCAGAGGTGCGTAGGGATAATGCCCGCCTCAAAGAGCTGCTGGCAAGCAAAGCCAGGAGCGGGCGAAGGGAAGACTTTGACGAAGAGGTCCAACAAAAGTCCGGGGGCCAACTGCCGATAGAAGTCCCCGCCCCATCTAGATCGCGGATACAGGGGGAGCGGCAGAGCCAGACAAGGCTTTTCTGGGCCAGAGCAGCATTGGACAGAAGGCACCAGGAAAGTCCAGTAGGTGCACTTCCCAGCTGGAAACAAGAGATGATGGCAGAGCTAAGTAAGAGGCTCGGAGCACATCATAGCCAGACCCCCGATGATTTGGTAGAGCAGACCGTGCGAGGAATCAATCGGACGGCCTTCGCCGATTGGATCCAGTTGGAGCCCAAGCCGAAGGACTTCACAACCCCAACCTTTAGACCATTTGAGGGAAAGACTGACTCCCTCAATCACATATATCACTTTCAACAGAAGATGGCCTTGGAGACCAGGGACGAAGCTGTGACTTGCAAAGTCTTCTCCACAACCCTGGTGGGGCCAGCACTGCTGTGGTTCAGAGAACTCCACAGAAGTCCAAGGGGAAAAAGGTATGTCCTGCTAGCCACTGATTATTTCACCAAATGGATAGAAGCTGAAGCCTACGTAACCGTCAACAAGGCAGACACGATTAACTTCATTTGGAAAAACATAATCTGCCGATACGGAATCTCGAGAGAGATACAACCCGAACACGGCACGCAGTTTCAGAACGCGAAGCTAAAGGAGCTGTGCGAGTTGTATGATATAAGGCTCAGCTTCTCATCCGTAAATTACCCTCAGGGGAATGACCAAGCAGAAACAACGAACAAGGCCATATTCAGCAATATAAAAAAGAACTTGCAGGAGGCCAAAGGGGGGTGGTTAGAAGAGCTACCGCCGTCGTGTGGGCCCATCGAACCATAGAGCGGAGGTCAACGGGAAGAACGCTGTTCGTCATGGTCTACGGGTCAGAGGCTATGATCCCGACCGAGATTAGCCTCCCGATCCTTCGCTCCGAAGTGGTAAGAGATGCCTCACTGAACGAGCACCAGCTAAGCCATAACATAGACCTCCTAGAAGAAGCAAGGAACATGGCCCTGGTCCACCTGGCCTCGTATCACCAGCAGGCCAGGTCCAACTACGTGAAGAAGGTTAGCGCTCGTCGATTTAATGACGGAGACTGGGTCTTTAGGATAAGAACAGGAAACTCCTCGAAGCTGGACTCTAACTGGGTCGGGCCCTATGAGATGATCAAGGTGCTCGACAATGGTGCGTACGTCCTGAAAGAATTCAAGACCGGGAAGAGCCTACCAAACACGTGGAATGCCCAACACCTGAAGAAGTATTACGTGTGAGATGCGTGTAAAAGACACATATGAATGCCTGTATTATTAAACAGCTTAATTCCAAAACAAGTGAGGATTTTCGCTCCACGGATTTATGCTTTGGATTGCGATGTAAAAGGGTCTACCAACAGTGCCAGACCTCATGGGCCATTCGCGCAAAAGATCGTATTGCGGGGATCACGTCGCTTGCAGACAATCCGAGAAAACGTACAAAGAGGAAAGAGCTGCGCAACTAAAAACTTGCCAGTAGACCTAATAAAATCGTACTGCGGAGATCACATTGCTTGCTGACGACTCGAGAAAACGTACGAAGAGGAAAGAGCTGCGCAACCAAAAACTTGCCAGCAGACCTTATAAAAATCGTATTGTTGGGATCATGTCACTTGCCGACGAACCGAGAAAACGTACAAAGAGGAAAGAGCTGCGCAACCAAAAACGTGCCAGCAGACCTCGAAAACGATCGTACTGTAGGGATCACGTCGCTTACCGACGACCCGAAAAAATGTACGAAGAAGAAAGAGCTGTGCAGTAAAATGCTTGCCAGCAGACCTCATAAAAATCGTATTACAGGGATCACGTCGCTTACCGACGACCTGAGAAAACATACGAGGAGGATTGAGCTGCGCTATAAAATGCTTGCCAGCAGACCTCATCAAAAATCGTACTGTGGGGATCATGCTGCTTGCTGACGACCCGAGAAAATGTACGAGGAGGAATGAGCTGCGTAATAAAATACTTGCCAGCAGTCCTCATCAAAAATCGTATTGCGGGAACCACGTCGTTTGCCGACGACTCGAGAAAACATACGAGGAGGATGAGCTGCGTAATAAAATGCTTGCCAGTAGCCTCATCAAAAAGCGTATTGCGGGGATCACGTCACTTGCCGACGACCCGAGAAAACGTACGAAGAGGAAAGAGCTGCGCAACCAAAAACTTACCAGCAGACCTCATAAAAATCGTACTGCGGGGATCATGTCGCTTGCCGACAACCCGAGAAAATGTACGAAGAGGAAAGAGCTACGCAACCAAAAACTTGCCAGCAGACCTAATAAGAATCGTACTGCGGGGATCACATCGCTTGCCGACGATCCGAAAAAACGTACGAAAAGGAAAGAGCTACGTAACCAAAAACTTGCCAGTAGACCTCGA
>JXTB01000096.1:184782-243500 GCA_002914805.1 Parasponia andersonii
GCCAATCAGACCTCATCAAAAATCGTACTATGGGGATCACATCGCTTGCCGATGACCCGAGAAAATGTACGAAGAGGATTGAGCTGCGTAATAAAATGCTAGCCAAGCAGACCTCATCAAAAATCGTATTGCGGGGATCACATCCCTTGCAGATGACCCGAGAGGACATATGAAGGGCAGCAGTGACAAAGATTGCACTATGGGAATCACATCGTGCAATAAAATGCTCACCGATGGCTCGAGAAAACATACGAAGAGGATTGAGCTACGCAGTAAAATGCTTGCCAGTGGACCTCGATGAAGATCGTGCTATAGGAATCACATCGCACAATAAAATGCTTGCCGATGGCCCGGGAAAATGCACTAGGAGGATCGGGCTGTGCAGTCGAATACTTGCCAGCAGACCTCAGTAAGAATCGCACTATGGAAATCACCTCGCGCAATAAAATGATTGCCGATGGCCCGAGAAAACGCGCGGAGGAGATTGAGCTACGCAATAAAATATTTGCCAGCGGACCTCGCCAAGAATTGTACCATAGTGATCACGTCGCTTGTCGACGACCCGAGAGGACATACGAAGGGTAGCAGGCCGCGCAGCGAAAACTTGCTACTGACCTTCAAGGAATACATGCGGGGTGGGGGAGATTTGAGCGATGAGACCCCCCCGGAGAGCACTTAAGCTAAGCGTGAGCCAAAGAAAAAAGGGGCCATGGTCTACCCATTGGAAGCAGACCCTCCCAGGGGCACCTTAGCTACGCACAAGCCAAAGGCAAACAGGACCAGGGTCTACCCGTTGGAAGTAGACTCTCCCCAGAGAGCGCCTTAGCTACGCATAAGCAGGAAGTGAACGGAACCAAGGCCTACCCGTTAGAAGTAGGTCCAGGCAAGACTAAGCACAAAAGCAGAAATTACAACCAAATTATGTTTATTATTGCTTAGATTACAGGATGTATGGTCGGCATAGACGCAGACCCAGTGTCTCTATTTATAAGGAGCAGGTTTTGGGCGAACTCGCAAGGATACGTCAGAGTGGTAACGCTCTGTTCTCTCTTGAAAAGAACCAAGCCCAGGCCTCCTCTTCTGAAGTGATGGGTCCAAATAGTTGTTGACCAATCCTTGGAGCTGGTTCCTGGTGCGTTCTCATTTAGGATTGGAGATACGATTTCCCCACTTGATGGATACGAATCTATCAAATAGGGAAATGAGGGCAGTTGTAGGACCCGTTCCTAAATCATACACCACGTAGACGATTAAGTGGCAGAATAAGTCACAAGCGGGGCACACCGTCTGACACATATCCAGAGTGATCGATTAAAAATCACGTGAGTCGCACGTGGTACTGCATAGGCCCATGGGCTGTCCGAGGCCAGGGCCGAACCCATCCCAGACCCTGGATGGATTCAGCCCAGTCCGATTCTTACCTCGATAGCTGGGGGTCGGGATCCTCAAGGGTCTTTCGCCAGAATATTGTGAGAAGCGGCTCACCGCTCCAGACCTAGACAGAGCATTTAATGCGATCCTGGGTAGGTACGCGCATTGGGCAAGTCGTCCTGATAAAACGACGGTTTGTCAAAATCTCACCTCCGACAGGCTGGAGTCATAGGTGACGGTGGAAAACAAGCTGCAACGATGCAAAGGAGGTCACGGTAATCACGATCCGTGATTTCTGGAGTAAGTCATGATGGAAAAAACTACTCGATCCTGGAATTTAGAGCCAGAAAGCTCCCAGTTACAGGATTATATACATAAGCCTTGTTTCCTCCCTAAAAAGAAGGAGATATACAATATATAAAAGAAAACATTTACAGAGAAAATAAAAATCCTTGCTGTTCAGCCTCAGGGATAAATCACTGACTTAAGCATCGGAGAGTTTTTGCAGGTGGCCACCCCCACCTCTCTGTCTCAACCTGAAGCTAAAGGCATTCCGGGATAGCAAGGATACGTGAACAGTTGGTGGATACAACGTCAGTAGTTCAAGAACAGCACCAACACATATATACCACCGTGTTTTTTTTTTTTGGTTAAACATCGTTTGAAATATATATACCATGTACTGGAACTTCGTGTAGATATATATACTATGTTTTTGGAACTTCATATAAATATATCGACCATGTGACGGAACTTAATATAATTAAGTAGCACGGAAAAAGAAAAAGCAAAATATGAAAGAATAAGGAGAAATATGCTCTTTTAAACGAAAAGAGGAAAAGGAAAAATTAAAATGAAATGATTCAATGTCCCTCGTTACACAAATTAGCATAAACTAATTCTCCACAAGTCCAAGAAACTTGAAAAATGGAAAACTTGTACAAGTGAACCCTGAGCAAAAAAGAAAACTTGTACCAATTTGGAAAAAGAGTAAAATCCGCAGAGTCAAATCTCAAATCTCTTTCCCCATATCTTTGTTTTGGAAATTTGGATTTGCACCCTTCATACTTAGCTGGAATAATATACCATCCATAACAAGAAAAGGGTTTTTTTTTTTTTTTTTTTTTTTTTCAAAATAAGAGAAAAAGAGGAAACGCATTGCACTTGTTGATATATTTCAATGGTTCCGATAGGCATTAAACTCAGTTGTGACAGTAAATAGAGAAAGCCATTGAGCTGTCTTATCGAGACATCTGGTAACGTTAATGGCTATAAAAGTCCATGTAGAGTTTCTTTGGTCAATTGAAACTTTGCGTTAGGCCCTACAAACGTTACGTGCTCAACCGTGGTAACCCAGATGAAAGGGCAGTTGTGGAATATAGGGCGATCCTAGCAATGCCTAACATCACTGTATGGTGTCAGTATGTTACTGTAATTGATTTTTACATAGGCTGATCCGTAATTATACTTAATTAGTAGCAAACTAACGTATCTTATGATATTAGGCATCATATAGTGCCCTGTATTGTAGGATTTATTCTTTTTGCTTGGGATTATATGGACACAAAACTTTTCTTTTACTAAGATCAAATTTTTACAACTATTTTTCATAAAAATACTTTTTTTTTTTAACTTTGTCATAAAACACTTTTTGAATTAGTTATTAATTTTTATTTTGACTGTTATGATAGTAATTGTTATTATGACTAGATAGCCATTTAGTTCACCAATGTGAACGAGTGTATTTAAATAAAAATTATAGAGTGAATTATAAATGAAATAAGAGATATTTGAAGTAAAATAAAGTAAGATGAGTTATAATTAGAACGAGAGATATTAAAATAGACCATTAAAAAATAATAAAAGAGCTTCATTCCAATTCTAAGAAGACCAAAAAAAAAATTTATTTCAATATTTGATATTACTGACATGATATCTGAATAAAAAAATTAAATTATTAAAATAAATACTCGTTTCAATAAACTATTTGAATTGAAAAATTGGAATTATTAAAATAAATATCAATTTCAACGGACATAGAATTGAAATGGGTGAGAATTAGTGAACTAAACGGGAGTACACATCTTTTAACTCTTTTTTCATAATTTTTTCTATTTGGTTCGGATCGGTAAGTTTGGGTTGATGGCCCATACTCCCTAAACTAAACTTGTAGAGTTTGGCCATGAGCAGGAGCGGTGTCACATGAGACTTAAAGGGGGTAATTTTCTCCTGAATTTTGTTTTTCTTGTAAATAATATATAATTTTTTTTCCAAAATTAGCCTTTGTCAGATTAAAATTTGACTTTTGTCCTATTATAAAAGTTTAAGTATGCTCTTCAGGTATTGAGTTAGGCCTTCCTTAATTATAACACATTTGATTTTTGCCTTTTCTAGACTAAATTATTGGCTTCGCTTCGATCCGTGAGAACAATTTCGAGGGAGGACCAACCACCAAAATAAAGAAAACGACAGGTTTGTGAGGGAGCTGAGAAAGAATGAGGGAGTACCATGATGATGCCCTTGTGCAGCCAAACGACACCAGAATCGAGCGTGCACAGGGCCTAGTTTAACGATAACATCCACTCTGCCACATGTGGTGTAATGGCCTAGGGCTTTCCTTCTCAGCCAAGAGAGAGTTTTAACAACTAGCATGTCGTTTCTTCTGAAAAATTACAGCAAAGAACAAACTGTCCATATGAAACAACGTATTTCCGAAAAAAGATAACACTATGTATCTCAACTCTTATATCAAATTTTTTGTACCACGTGGCATATAAGTTGTTACTATCTAATTAGTGTGTTAAAACTTATCACAAATAGATAAAATATTATTACCAATTGAGTGATGACAAATCACACGCTGCATTTATTAGTATTAAAATTTTGATACAAAAGTGGTACGAGCATATTATTCTTAAAAAAACGATATCAAGTCATTAGATGAAAACGACATGCGTTGACAATGGAATCTCAATATAATAAGCAGCCCCATCTTTTGCGAATAAAAGACGGCAAAATCCAATCAGAATTCAGCACGACATGTCGCTTAAAGATTGACGGCAAACATATTTCTCTCAGCCATTTCATAAAAATACCAAGCATGCACCACTTGATTTTCCACCAAATCCAATACAACAAGGCCCCGTCTCAACAATGTATTGAGTGTAATTACAGTGGGTTTTGTTTCTAATAACCCAGCAAGGATGCAACTACAGCACTCGACGAATCTCACATTTTTTTTACATTAAAATTTTCCATAAATTCTCAAAAAATAATAATAAAAAAAAAAGCATCAGATTAAACAGTTTGACCAAAACTTTTTTTATTTAACACCAAAGAAAAAAAAATCAAATGTAGAAGCAATATAAGGAATTGGGCACCTGGAATTTTGAGCAAATGATGATGAACTGAAGAGATTCTCTACTTCTAAGAAAATTTCTCTTCTCGGAGAACTGGGCTTGAAGGTTAGTTGAAGGTCAGGCTTAAATGATATCAAAGAGTGGTGTTTTATAAGAAAGTCGAAGAACTTGGAGCATTTTGAAGATCTGATGTCTAAGAGTGAGACAGACTAAGAGAAGGAGTTGCAGAGTTGCGAATGTCGAAATCGAAGAGGAACGACTTTAGCCCCAGCCGATTGGGTAAGACGACATGTCATTTAATCATGAATGACAGCATATCATACGAACGACGAGTTGAAAATTTTTTAAGATAACAAATTTTCATCAATTACGAACTACATGTCGTTTTCTTATAACTCGACATTCCCCCCCTTTTTGGTTATTTTGTGTTAGAAATCTGACCGACTTAGATTCGTCACATACATATTCTCACTTCAATAAAATGTCTAAATAATAAAGAAATAATAATATGGAATAGAAATCAATTTCACAACACAAGAACTTAAGTAGAAAACTCTCAAATTAGGAGAAAATTCACTGTTTCTCATAAAAGAATTTTACTATATGAAAAGTTTCTACAATCACATGAACTTCCCTTTTTTCTACCTAATGACCCCAATACACCAAAACACTTTCTCACAAGTATTCTCTCACTCACACTTTATACCACTAGTCTTTTGAAACTTTCTCTTTTGTAAAGAAACTCTACTCTCTTTGAAATGATTTAATTAGAAAAGAGAACTTGAAATGCTTCTAAGTTTTGGGGGCGAAGAGGATAAGAAATGAAGTATTTATTTATAGGCTTTAAAAGATAGTAAGAATACCACATTTTACTATTGATATTACGACTGCCTTTTTTACTATTGCTATTACGACTGTCTTTTTCATTATTGCTATTACGACTGTCTTTTTTATTATTGCTATTATGGCTGCCCACATGTTTACATACATCAACATTTTGGACATATAAGACAGAAAAACCTCATTTTGTTAATGCCAATTGTTTCTTTTAGACGTGGCTAAATAGTTCATTTATGAGATTGTTGTATTCTAACCTTATGATTTACAGGATGTCTTTGATCTAAAGAAAAAACAAAATAATTAATACTGATATCAATATAGGTAATTTGGTAAATTGAAGAATTTGTTACTCATCTCGTTCTCATAAGATTCCAAATGATTGTATTGGACTAAATCAAGTATGTTAGAGACTTGTGTGGAATTCATTTACATTTTATGCTTTATCATTCTCCTATAGAAACATTGATGACAAACAAGACTACGGGTTGGTTCATCGGCTTTCCTAAAATAATTAAGAATAATAACATATATTTTTTCTTTTTTTTGTAGAGTTTAATGTCTCCTCCAAATAAAGCATATCTATCTTTGTTATTATTTTTAATACATATTGTTAATGAGAAGACCGAGTGAGGGAGACTTGTAGATCTCCTCTTTCGGTAGGTAACTAAAAGCTACATATACATAGAAGGATTAAAATGTTAGTGGATGTTGTCACTCTTTTAAGCAATTTAGCTATGATATCTATGACAAATTTGTGAAGTAAGTAGGGTTTGTATAATGGGTTTTTCAATAGGTCGGGAATGTTTAACAAAAAATTTTCAATTTTTAGGTTTTTTTTCCCATTTTTTTTTTTGCTGTCATAGTCAACCAGTTACGTTTGGGTTGGTTAAGATTAGAGAATTAGTTTATTTTTTAGGGGAATTTTATATTCTAATTCATACTGACAGATTTATACTGACAGATTTATTATCTCAAAAAAGAAAAAGAAAAAGAAACAGAAAAATCTAAACTTGTCTTATAATCAAAAGACTGGTAGACCATAAAATACATGGCACGGAGCTACCCAAAACGATTTCTCGTTTACTTAGCCATAGGAATTTTTATAGCTGAACAAGTTGTCGTTTACTCGACTAGCAGGCAACGGCTCACTTAACACTGGTACATTCTGAAGCATGAAATTTGGATCTTTACTTTTTTGGTTAAAAAATGGGTATTTATGGACTTGTGTTATTGTCATTACAAATAATTCCCAAAAATAATATGAAGTAGGAAGGCTTTTCATGAAAATGACTAGTCCTCTGCTATGTTTAGTGGTAGATAAAAATGATAAAATTTCGATGTATCTCATTATATACAACTGGTTATGCCCACCAAAATTAAGAGGTTCAATAGATACATACATCTAAAGCCGGTATGTTTTGCCTACAAATTAAAATACATACATGGCTAAGAGACCTTCCATTCTAGACAGAGGTCAATTGAAAAATACCCAAAAAAAAAAAAAAATGAAAGAATAAACGAAAAGATAAAAGAGGAAAAGACCTCAACCCGGTTCTAATTAGTTTCAAATGAAAATGAAGCTATTTAAGGCTATATGATTGCAATACTTACCATGAAAAAAGTCGCATGCAAAAGAAAACTGGGTCTATCTTCTGAGTTTGTTTCTTTTTTGCTGGGCTTTAGTTTCATATGTTGAATACATTTTGTCCCCTTGGTGGTGGCCTCCGACTCATATTCTGCATATTGCTAAATTGTTCATCTGGTTGCCCTGGGCTGTCAGGTTGTCCAATCCCCTCATTGGGTCCAACTCCGATATACTGCTGTACAACCAACACCGAAACCGTTGCTGCAAAATCCGACGATGCTAGCAGATCCCCAATTGCACCAAGCTCTGGGCATTCACTCCAGTCAGTGAGTCCTGCTGTGAGAGGTGATATCGTTCCTTGCCCTCTCCCAACTATGAACAAGTCATGGATATTGTCCATTGACCTTATTGCCGCCACCGTCTCCTCTCCATTATTCACCAGCTTCTCATTGTACACAACTGACTCATCGTTCGTAGTCTGCGTCCTGAAATCATTTATGAGCTCTTCATCCAGCTGGGTCTCCATGGAATCATCTGTCTCCACTGTTAACATCCTGGGGTTGTTTGGATTTCCATGAGACTGCTCTGCAGGGTCATCATCACCCGAAATGAAGCGCAACACCGTTAGGCTTGTCTCTGGATGGTCAGACATCCTCCAAGCATAGGACAATGCCTCCCTGTCATCTGGGCCACCGAAGAATATCACAGCTATATGATGAGTGACCTGGTTTGCAGCCAAGCGTGTGGAGCCATTTAAGCCTCTGTCAACGAGGATGCCGACGGAGCAAGGTGCGTTAGCAAGTACATTCTGGTTCACCATCCTGAATGCTGGGTTTGTAGCTTCCATTCCACCATCAACTGTTTGCTGTTTGTGGAAAGGAATGATTATGAAGGCAACACGCTTGTCCTCGGCCAAGTTGCAGATGTCTTCATGCATGGTGGAGTAAGGAGAAATGGCAGTAAGAGGCTGGACGGAGACACAACCGGCATGCTGCTCATAGTTTTCGAAGGCATTGATGATGTGGTCGGATTGTGCCTGTGTTCTGTTAAGAGCTGGCCGGCCTGATTTTCTCGTGTTGTGAACTATGAGCATTGCAGATGCACGGCCAGTGAGTTCAACTAAATGGAGCACATAGACACATATTGGAGATTTTTTGGTGGGGTTGGAAGCTTCGAGGAGGTTGATGATTGTTGGCACATTCCGGGGGGTGTGGATGCACACCAATACTCGTAATTCTGCGTCTGGTTTCGACCTTTGAATGGTTCGCCGTTTGTAAGGTATGAATCTCCTTGCTGGCTTGTAAATTGACGTTACAACTGGCGTGATAATTCCGGTCATAATCACCGCTACAATAACCATAATTGCGAAGGACTCATCATCTAAGACCTGCAAAAACATGAGCGTTCATCAGTTTCATCTTTCACAAGTCCACGCAGATACAAGTACTTGTTGGCACCCTACTATTTTCGTACCTTTTGATCCCTTCCAACGTTGAGGACTATCATTTCGACGAGGCCTTTGGTATTCATGAGCAAGCCAAGAGTGAATCCTTCGTGAACTGGCATCTGGTAATACATGGCAACAAGGAGTGTTCCAGCAATTTTGCCAGCACAGGCAAGAAATATGATTAGCATTAGAAATCCCCAGGTTCCAATTGAGTCAATAGATGTGACATCAGTTTTAAGCCCACTTATGGCAAAGAATAGAGGGAGTAGAAGCCCTGAAACAAAATCCTCGAGCTTCTCTATGAGAGTAACCCCAAGAGGCCCATTTGGGATAACAAGGCCAAACACAAAAGCTCCGAAAACAGAATGTGTCCCAATGGCGTCTGTGATGAATCCAGAGATCATCACCCCAGTGAGAATGATGCATATGTGAAACTCACTGAAGCTTTCCCCCTCCGGCGTTCTTTGGATCATCCACGATATGATGGGCCGGACAATCAAAACACAGAAGGCAACAAAGGCTACGCTTGACATTATCACCCAAAGGGAAGCCAAGGAAGTCGAGTGGTTCTCAGCCAAGGCAATAGCCAAAGCAAGGAGGATCCAAGCACACATGTCGTTTACGAGAGCAGAAGACAAGGCAATCCTGCCGATCTCGGTGTTGATGAGTTTGAGCTCGGCAAGGATTCTGGCAAGCACTGGAAACGCGGTGACAGAGAGGGCAACACCGAGGAAGAGGATGAACGTGCCTTGAGTCATGCCCTCGTCCTTTTTGTGGAGAATGAAGGAGAAGCAGGCACCAATGATGAAAGGCAAGACCATTCCAGCAATAGCAATTGCGAGGGCCTTTTTCCCTGTTCGTCGGATCACCGAAATGTCCATCTCCACTCCAACCAGGAACATGAAGTAGAGGAGACCAACGTTTGCCATTGTCTCAAGAACCATTACACTCCTCAGAGGAAATAATGTGTTGGCAAATCTGCTGTTGCGCCCCAGGACTGATGGACCTAGTATAACACCACCCTGTAAGCATTGGAACAGAAACAGACATGAAAGGATACCATGTTAGTATTCACCTTAGGATAGAAGAAAGAATATGCTTGAGCTATATAAATATATCTATGATTCTATGCACGTATTTTAATTTATAATATGGAGTTTTTGTATGTGTGTTATATACACCTTAGGAAAGGTTCAATTAGTTATATATTATGCGGTATAATGCATGAATCTCATAATTACATATGTGCATTAGAACACTACATCCATCCATGTAAATTCCATAAAGAAATTAAAAAATAACTAACATTTATGCATTGTAAATGTAATTGCTGAATTTTGAAAGATGAAACATATTTATGACGGGGATGGAATAAACTGTCCAAAATTTGCGTTACGTTACCATGATTTCAGATATAACACGAGGTTGGCGAAAGGGTTTGAAGAGGAAAACCAAAACGCGAGTGGTGACAACCACCATGGTGAGCTGCAAGATGAATAGAGGAAGAGAGTAATCCAGAGGGTTATCGCCCTGCCACACCCCGTTCGTCGTTATCATGGTGGGTGCGTAACACACGATCGTGTCATCTGATTTGTTGGCCGATGTTGGCAGTGCCTCCGCCATATTTTCCAGCCGCTTCAAGAATGAAAGAAAAAAAATTTCTACAATGGAACAACCAATTAAAACCAATGTCTTACTAACAACGTTCCATTGTTGATAATCTTTCTTTTTCTTTTTTTTTTTTACGTCCAAAACTATTATTTTTGTTTAAAAAAAAATGGTTTACATGAGACAGTGAGAAAGAGAGAGATATGTTGTTGTAAGGAAATAAAACAAGGAAATGGTTTTGTTCATTATGGGAAATGGGTAATGGTATGAATGAGGGGGTCAAGAGGAATGGGAAGTGATGAGTTCCCCGTCCTATTTGGGGACACTCATGCTAAAAATGAGTTGGGTTAATTTAAGGGTGTATATATAAATAGAGAGTTTAGAAACGAAATAAACTCCTGCAATTACGTGTATGAGATTCAATAAAATTATTTGAAATACGCACATTATTATCAAAACACGCATTGATTGCGTACAATGGTTGGTGTGATGGCTCTCCACATGTCAGGTTTGGCTTTTGACCCCCTTTGTTATTTGTATTAACTATATCACCATATGATTGACCGATTCTTGGAAGAAGATATTTTAGAGACGAAAAATAAATCAAAGAAAACATTCATTAAAAGTCATGAACAAATGGTCAATACTTGAAAAATTATTAATAACAATAAATAAATAAATAATAATAAATCTTTACCTCTATCTATAAGACTGTAAGGCCACGTTTATTAGTATGTAATAAATCGGAAATCATACTAGGAATTAAAATAAAAATGGTGTTTCCCTTCTAAATTAATTCATGTATCTATTTACACATTCAAGAAAGATTTTGGCACATCTCTCACAGAAATCAGAATTAATGAAATTAATGACGGATAATTCAATTTTTCATTCATCCCTTCTCATTCCTCACCAAACTTTTTGTTTTATGATTATTTTCATTAAGAGTTAGTAAACATGCCCTAAACTGCTAGAACCATATGATAATGAGCAAAAAACCTAAGAATAACATGGTACAAGATATACCACCAAGTAAAAATAACCATAAAAATTCGCACTAATCAGGGAGAATTCTCCTTGAAAACCAACATGAGGGAAAATTTGTGACTAGTGTTAATGTACAAAATATACTGATCTATGTAGCTCATAAAATATAGTTCTTATCACGAAAAATTTAATACAAACTATATATGTGCAACTACCGCCAAGCTAGCACCCATCATGGTTATTTAG
Source organism: Parasponia andersonii (assembly GCA_002914805.1). Classification (NCBI taxonomy): domain Eukaryota; kingdom Viridiplantae; phylum Streptophyta; class Magnoliopsida; order Rosales; family Cannabaceae; genus Trema; species Trema andersonii. The sequence goes on from JXTB01000096.1 coordinate 196,226, forward strand.
GTGGGGCAGGCTTTACAAATGAGAAGTCATCTTCGCTCCTGGTTTCCTCTTCTCTGCTTTGGCGTTCATTTATTTCAGTTTCTTCCTCGACGTGATCCACTCTTACAATCAAATTTGCTGTCGAAGTAGGGGACATGAGATCAGATTCAATATCAGATGTCTCGTGATCTTCATAGGCTGATGAGTGCTTTGAGTGACCGGTGGTTTTGAAACGGTGCAGTGTATGTCCTGAGGAGTGCACCTTGGATACAGTTGAGATTCCACCAAGAGTTACAGTTGGGGACTTGGGACCTCTTCCTCCTCTTTGCTTCTTTTTCACAGCTATTTGCCACTTCTTCAGGGCCTTCGATGTTTGTTCATCAAAGATGGATTTCTTCACGCCCGTACCCATCATGATCCAGTTCAATCAACATCTAAATTACGGAGAAGTAACAAAAAGAGCACACGAACGAAGAATTTGTAGGACAAGACTTTTCCGAGGATGAAAAGTCTATAGCATTCTCTGTTGAATTTTATTACTTCTATGGATACATTCATCTGTATCTCTACAGTGATTGAAGATGTTGGGTAAAGAAAGCATGAGTGAGACCAAATTAGCATTTCAAATTGAAATTCAGTCCTTCCTAGAGTTTATCTTTGTTATGTTCTGTATAATACCTTATTAACACTTGGATCAAACCGAGGACATTAGAAGGGCACCTGAGTTACAGGGGCATAGAGTGGGAGTGTAATGTAGCTGCACAAACATAGGACACCAACCCTGAAAAAGAAAAAAAAAAAAAAAACCCACCAAAATAAATAATTAAATAATCAGCGTAAGTTAAACTAAGACTCATCCCATAATTTGGGGTAATCATGAACGTGACTTTATGTTACTGACTTGCTGTCAACTCATTTTGTCTTTCCATTGTCTTTCCCATGCAAGAGCTTGTTAATCTTGTCTAAAATGTATATCCTTTACTTTTTATATATATATATATATATATATATATATATTTGTGCGGTAGATATTTTTTTTTAATCATTGAATTATTAAATATTGAATTATCATTTAATAACAGTGATTCAACAGTTATAATAAAATAAAATACATAAAAATAAAATGCATGAAAAGACACGTATCATTAATATTGACATACATAATTAATATTGTTTTTTTTAGTGTGTCTATGTATATATATACGTACATGTGCCTATGTATATAGACGTGCATATTACGCATATTTCATTGCAGAGGGAAGGATTATACACTAAAAACATACCCCAAAGCTACTTTCACAATGGCAAGCTTAAATAAGCATGGACGCATGATTTCAATCCAAATGAATACTGCACAAACAGAAATTTTTCATTCAAGACTGGGGTATTAGCCATTTTGTGAATTTTAAATAAACATTAAAATGGAAATCATACATTACAAAATTTAATAAGCATATTAAGGGAACATTCATTCCCACATCCACAAGAAATATGTGATTTGAAAGGCATTCTGCATGAACCAGAGAATGGATCAGTTTACAAGTACTTGAAAAAAAAAAATGGAAGTCAAAATATGAAACTCGACGAATTGCTTACGATGCAGAGATCACTTGATAGCGTCCTAAAGTTGGATGGCTACTCTTTCCACTAAAATCACACCCATAACGCATTGTACTCGAACCACTGTTCCATTATCTCATCTCTTAACCAAATACCAATAAAAATAACTGGAAAAAGTTCGAGGATTCAGACTTTATAATTCTTGATTAAAAAAAAAGAAGTGATATGGCTATCTGTGCATGCGATCTAACTCGTCTCAATTAATAGCCACAGATGCATTTTATGATTCATCAATTCCCCAAATAAAGAAATACAAAGAAAAAGTCTTTTCTTTTAACTTTCTTAAAATACTGGAATCAGATTCATTTCAATGAAACTGACTCTAATCATGCAATATGAAAACCAAACAATATCAAAGAGATCTGTAGGGTCGATTTTTCGATTAATTACATTAGCATAACCAAGCCCGAGCGTACAAAACTTTGGAGCTGAAAGAACCTATTGCTCCTTGAGTTAAAATTTTATGTAGCTCGATCAAAACCATAGTGAGTTAAAAAGTTGCTCATTGGTTAAAATTTGATAACCACGAGCTCTATTGTTTGCAAATATCACAACATATTTACACACACACACACACACACACACACACACCAAGAAAATAAAAAATAAAAAATAAAAAAATCAAATCTAGAATCTGCTTTAGAGAAGAGTAGAGTAACTCAAAACAAAGCAAAATGGATAAGATGAAGGACAAATTGGAGCCGACCAAACCAAAAGTATTTATCTGACCCCAGCACAAGAGGAATCCCCTCTCTCAGTGATTTCAAGAGCCATCTTTGTCGAAGTTCAACTCCAACAGCTAAGATTATCTGCAATCACTTAGATGGTCAAAAACTCCAATATTTCAAAGAAGCTTCAAACTTTTACAGTTAAAAAGTGCTTCTTACAATAAGAGGGATCAAAGGATGCCCAAAATAATGCCTCCCATCCTGAAAGAGATATATTGTTACCATATTTCTGTCATCTTTTTATAGTTCAATACAGAAGTGCATAATAATAACGTACTTCAAAAGGAATAGCAAAGGAACAATGGCTTACCTTCAATGTTCAGTAGTAAGAAGAGTACAAATGATGCCCATAAGACAGAGGACTGCCAACAATATTGACGGAAAAAAAAAAATATATATATTCAGGACAAGGGGATGCAATTCAAACTGATTTTAGAAAATTAGAAATATAAAAGCCACAGCCACTAATAAAATCAAATCCAATCTAACATAAATAGGACATTGCCTGACTCCAACAACTAACTTGAAGTCATCTTCCAATGATCTCTGGATGTACTTTTGTAAGTTAAATTCACTACCTGGCGCCAAATGCACCTATAGATGTAACATTGTCAAAACTAATAATGATAAAATAAGCAACATAAAGTTGCCGAAAGAAGCATCCCCAGAAAATTTACAGGTTTATGAGTTAATATAAATAGATAAACCAGAGGTGTAGGTTACATATTGGGTTTAACACTAGCTTAGCATAATATGCTTGTCTTATGAGCATAGCTGGAATAATTTTGGTCATAATTTAGAAGTCACAGACCTTAGCATTAGGTCACATGTAGAAGAAAATAACCAAACAAAATAGAATGTGAAGTCCAAGTTTCTTAAACTGGCATGTGCTCTGACAAATGGAATCCTGGTTCACAGTTTTCAGATTAAACAGTTTGACTAAACTTCCTTATTTAACCCCGCCAAAAAAAAAAATAAAATAAAATGTAGAAGCAATATGAGGAATTGGGCACCTGGAATTTTGACCAAATGATGATGAGCTGAAGAGATTCTCTGCTTCTAAAAAAAATTCTCACCTCGAGAAATGGGCTTGAAGGTCAGGCTGAAATGAGATCAAGGAGTAGCTTTTTATAAGAAAGTCGAAGAGCCTGAAGCAATTTGAAGATCTGAGGTCTGAGACTGAGAGCATGAGTTGCAGAGTTTGCGAGCGTCGAAATCGGAGATGAAGGAGGTCTTGTCATGGGAATAAGAGGTTCGCCGAACTTTTATTAATTTATGGACAAACGACATGTCTTTCTTACAAACGACAAGGAATTTCTTTGTTTGTGAATGTTTTTAATTATATTTTTATTTCCTCATTTCCTGTATTTTGCAATTTCTAAGGACTTTTAATTTAGGAAGGTTTGCTGCCTGTCCATTCTCCACACAATTAGTTTTTTATTACCAAAAACGCCTTTAATAAAATTAATTACAAGTACATACATTTTTTAAGGAGAAATTAATTACAAGTACATACATACAAGTAAAATTAATTAATTACAATTACTGCTTTTTTTATTATTTTTTTTAAATCACGCTTTCTAAATAAAAAATTAAGATCGTGAGAAAACATTAACCAAAACAAAAAATGAAAAAAAAAATTCAAATCTCAATGTCTCTTTCTTCTATCTTTTACCTCTACTATCATATTAGAGAAAGTAATCCCAAATTATATATTCCAAAGTGTTGTGCGGTCTAAAACCTATATGTTGCTCAATGTCAAAAAAAGAAAGTTAGCGATCAAGTTGGATGCATCAGGTCGTACTAGAATTTTTCTGATCAAAGTGTGACCTCTTACGAATGAGTTAAATGCGACCAGTATGAAAAGGAAACTAGATCGAGCTTCATCAAGCGGGTAGTCTACAAAGAAAGGGAAATAAGTTTCTGAATGGAGATCGACTAATCATTCCATTTAAGTTATTACCCAATTATATTGTTACTCGAATTGTATTTTCTGATTACACACTTACCCGTTTTCACAATTAAGAAACATTGAGCCACCCTCACCTATATAAGAGGAATTCAGTGTATCAGGGACTTTTTGGGTTATACTTTGTATCTCTCTCTCGACTCTCTGATCTTGAGACTTAACTCTTGTAATTCCTCAGAAAATAGTAAAGAACAGTGGACGTAAGCTCTTTTTGGGGCTGAATCACTGTAAAATTCTTGTATTTGTATTTGTTTAAATTTGATCAACCTTTTTCATACATAAGTCACATTTTGCAATTTCCTAAATTCATTGTTGACAAAACTTCCGTTAATACGAAACTCATTTGATAGAGGTTTTCTTCAATAACGTTGTTCACCTTGCCTTTTCGTTTCTTTTCTAGAAATAATCAAATTTATCTCGAAACTTATATGTTTGGATTTTTTTATTCTGTTGACCATATTTGGTGGCTCTCTGCTATTTAAAGTTTTTCGTTTCTTTTACATCACAAGTTTTAATTAAATAAAATTTCAATTAAAATGAAACCCTCGTGTACTAGGGAGAATTACACTAACATATAAAATCAATTTAAACATAAGCTTTGCATTCTATAAGATGTACCTCCATTAAACTAAGAAATATATATATATATATATAGGTTGCTAATCCAATAGGTATTTTTTTTCTTTACTTATGGGTAGGTATTTTTTTTTAGCCATTGGATCACTATCTAAAGGTGATCTAATGGCTATAATGAAGTGCATGAAAAGATGTGCATTATTAATGCTCTTTCTCTCTCTTATTTTTTACAATAAAAAAATGTGCATGCTAAATTTTCATTGGCCAAATTGATATCTATGCATAGGTAAAAAAAAAAATACCTACTGGATTGGTGCCCATATATATATATGGTTGTCAATCCAATAGGCATTTTTTTTTAATCTATGGATATGTATTTTTTTTTAGCCGTTGGATCACTATTAAATGGTGATCCAATGGTTATAATGAAGTGCATGAAAAGACGTGTATAATTAATGCTCTTTCTCTTTTTTATTTTTTACAATAAAAAAATATGCATGCTAAATTTTCATTGGCTAAATTGATACCTATGCATAGGTAAAAAAAAATACCTACTAGATTGGTGCCTATATATATATATATAGGAGGGTTGGAAAGATGCTCGTGAAAGAAATATTTTCGGGTAGAAAACCAAAGGAAGAATAAGAATTCTAAGCTAGTGTTTCTTAGATTAAAAATGAGTGAGAAGCATGAGAGAAGCAAAATGTAGAAGAGAATGCGTATAGCTAAGGGATGAAGATGAGAGAGAGGGTGGAAATTAATATAGGAGTAGATGGGAAAAGAAAAAGAATTAAATTGAAGGGGTAATTTAGGAATAATTAGAGGTATTAGTAGCAATAATTAAATTTAAAATTCGAACGAGAGGTAGAAAAAGGTGGTAATATGCCCACTAGTTAATTTACTAAAGATAATTTATTGCTTAACAAAATGACGACTTTAGCCACAGTAAATTGAGTAATGTTATGGGACATCAATGGTGCTTAATATTACAATGATGTGTTTATCATTTTAATTAATAACTTGAATTCATATGGACTTTATATAAATTTTAATTATAATTAATCAATAATTTTTAATTATAATTAACCAATGACAGACTGACGCGTCCTGAACACCAATTGCCCTATAGTATTATTCAAGGACAACATGTCATTTAACCATGAATGACAGCATGTCATACGAACGACAAGTTGGAAAAGTTCTAAAACGACAATCTACATTGATTACGAACTATATGCCGTTTTCTGATAATACATTGTTCTTTTGTAAATATGAAAAACTTCTAAACGAAAATTTATTTATTTTGGTTCTTTTGGACATATAAGACAGAAAAACCTGAACCACATGTCGTTTTAGTCAAAAGGCCAGTAGATCCCACAAAATGTTCCTTTGGACATATATAGAACGAAAAATCTGAAGGACATGTCGTTATAATCAAAAGACTAGTGGATCGCAAAATACATGACAATGAACTACGTGTATATAGATAAACGACAACAAACTTCTATCCAAAATGATTTGTCGTTTTTCTTAACAACGGGAATTTTTATAGCCGAAAAAGTTGTCGTTTACTCGACTAGCAGGCAGCAGCTCACTTAGTACTTATACGTTAAATAGGAGATGTCGTAGTTTTGACGCAATAGGAAGCTTTAAGCTACAAAAAAAGCCGTTCTGGTACATACTTGGATAGGGTTAATCCTACGTACATTTACTAGTCCTTGAAAAATAACCTAAATTCATTTGGTTTATGATTTTAAATAGAGTAAGTCTGGAAAACAATATTTTGAAACTCAAGATAAGTGGGATTTGGGGATTTGTTTTTAATATATGGAATAAAAATAAGGATAATTCTACACCATATAACCAATCGGAGATTCGAAGCTACACGAATGAAACCTTCAAAAAATGTAAGAGGTCGCACAACTTTGACACGCGAGAAACTCTAAATAAAACAATTTACCGATACTTAATTGTTATTTCTATCAAAGATTTCTCGTTCCCCCACGGCGTAATTGTTCAAATTAGGCGGATAATAAAGTCATTATTTAATTGTCTATTAATTATGTAATTAATAACAGATCATTATCAGGAATTGAGGTGGGGGGGGTCCATATTTATAGGAGATTAGTTAATAATTAGGCCTATTATTAAATTGTGGCAAAAAGCAAGACAAAGTGAATCAGGACTGTGCGTGCGTCTGTGCTTTTGGAACATGGCATAGTACTGTTTGTGCATGCGCGTTGTGTGACCACGAGCAAGCAGGAGCAAGTATTTTATTTGATATCAATGGCTTTTCAATAAATGTTCATTATATGAGTGAATATCCTACCATCTAATAATGAGGCAAAGAGTAGTGATTGTATGTTTTCCTCTTTCGGCACCTGTGGGCCAAATTGGATGACTAGCTAGCTAGCCAGCCAAGAAGACTACTAAAGTACCTAATTAGTAAAGAGTAATATTACCAGGTATTTTAAAGTGCTATTTTATTGAAATATGAAATTAATAAATTGAGATTTAATATGGATCTATTTGAGATATTATTCTATCTTTCAGTATAAAAATTGATAAAATTGATATTTATTTATAGTACTTGGTACCTCAAAGCCTTAAAATATCCCATAATATTACTAAATTATTCAATTAGTAATTAACAGAATAGTAACTACTAACAGATTTGTTTAGTTAATATTCAGTGATCTACTTTAATTGGCGATTTTGCAAGAAACATGCATGGTCAAAGGAATATTCCAACTTCAAGATATATATATATATATATATATAATTAATAATATTTAAGAAAGCTAAATATGTAGATATATATATATATATAGGTTCCAAAATTCAATACACTATATATATAGGTTCCAAAATTCAATACACGTGTGTATTGGATAATTATTTTTTTTAGTTATTAAATCATATTATCTAATAATTATTAAATAATTAGATATAAAAGTAAAAATAAATACTTATTATTTAATATTTTTTTTCTTTATTTTTTATTATAAAAAATTTACATAATAATTAAAAAAAACTACTAAATTGGTGCCTCTGTATATAATAAATATATAATATATATATTGACACATTTTTTTTCATATATCTTATTATAACTAGATTACCGTTTGATAATTATTCAATCTTATTATAACTAGATTACCGTTTGATAATTATTCAATGGCTTACCAAAAGAAAAAACTCAACTGCTTATATATTCTCTTCGTCCATGCATCTGGGGCTTTAGGCCAAATCCACCAAATTCAAATTAAACAATAGTACCGTTTCGGCCAAAGTTGAACAATACTGTACCAAATCAAGGTACTTGAATTAAATAGGAAGAGCTCAACGATTAAGCTAGATATACGTACTTTTGCTTCTTACAACATAAAGCAATATATTAATTAATATAATATTGTAGCACGACAAGAAATAATCATATAAGCCACTCTTTTTTATCACGGTATGTAGTTCGAGCAATTAGGCCTTTGTAACATATATTATGTTTGAGCAACAATATTATATAGTGAGGTTTCTTACCGAGATCATGTATACATAATACATATGGCTAGCAAGAACACATGATGATCATGGGATGTTTTTTTTTTTTTTGAGAATATATTAGAAAATAATGAAGTTGTTAGGTTACGTAAAAAAGTTGCTATATATAGATCGATTCGTCCAAATTAACCCATGTGCTCAAGAACAAAACCAAACTTATATATGACATTTGTATATACCTCCTTGAAACTTTGAATTGCGAGGTCGATATATGTAGCAAATTAACACCGAAGACTGATCAAAAAACAGTTTCTAATAACATTAACAAGTAGATATTTCCAACCACATATATATTAAATACTAATACTTTTGTTCTTGAAACAAAAACCAAGAACCACCCCAACCCCAAACCACGCCTTGAAAACCTTTTTATATAAAATATATATAGCTATAAACATGACATAATTAAGAAATTAATCCCCCCCCACCTTCTAAGATAACGATAGAAGGTAATTCTAGATCTCTTAAGAAACAAATTAACAACAGTACTAGTACTAGTAGCTAGAGCAAGCGGCGCCATTAATTACTATTCTTAGTGTTGTAAACTATTATGCACAGGCCGCCGCCTGCGGGGGAGCGAATAATCCTCAGACAACCACCAAGGTGGCGGTACCTGATCATGATCTTGATGTGATAATCTTCCCTGCAATTTCTGCTGTTGATGATGAAGATCATGATGATCTTGATCATCTAACCCCGCCATACTGAAACCTAGAAATTAATAGTTTGTAAGGCCAAACAATAAAAAAAAATAATAATAAATAATTAATACATTTGATCAACCTGTAATATGTTTCATCCATTAAAAAAAAAGGGAAAAATTATCCATGTATATTTACCTGAGAAATGAGGTCTGGCTTCAGATGTTAATGTCTGGTGCTGAAAGAGTAATACGAGAAAAATCATCAACTTAAACACCAGCCTGACCTTCATATATGTCAATTTTTCTCCATACCAACCAATTCCCCCAGGTGTATGTATGCTAATTAATTAAAGTAGCTGTGTTTGAACTCATATATATTATGTACTATATATCTTCAAACTTGGTGACCCCATTATTTTATTCTATGCAATAGTAAGATATTAGGATTCCTGATGTATTGAAAAATACTAATTAATATCATATAGGTCAATCTAGCTAACGCGGAATAAGTCTAAAAAGAAGAACACTGAGATTGTTTATTGATTAATTATGGAGGAATGTGCAGAGCATGTTCATTTTTGGGGTTTCTTTTTGTTTCTTTCTACAGCATGAGGAGTATCAAATTTCAAAAAAGAAAAAGAAAAAGGCAATTTTCCATGTCACCACGTGGTCCATGATCTTGAATCGATCGAGAAACGCTCTATGGCTAACATGGATAACTATTTAAGAATTTGACACTTAATTAAGAAAATTGAAGAGGAGGCCCGCCAGAGCCACCACTGGTATAGGCAGCCCTCTAACTTAACTGTGCTAGATGTGACTAAGTGATAACCACAAAACTGGACAGGTGCAAGGAATTGAATAAAAGGGTTACAATTAGCTCAACTGTATACGGGCCCTTTCCTCCCCGATACTTAATTGCATATATCTAATCCACATAAAATATATATATTTTTTCATAGAATAATTAATGGAATTGATGAGTTATTGTAATAAGACATTTCCTTTATAATATTCAAAAGCTCACCGTACTAAATCAATTATGTCCCATTTCATGATTATCTACGGCGCCATGCACTATGACAATATTAATTAAGCTAGCTGATATTAATAATAGAATATATATGTAATTCCAATATCGACTGTAACGTGTGCATATAGATAGGTACATATATATATATACATATATATTTGTACTGACCATTATATGTGAAGTTATATCCGTCTTGTTCTTATAGATGATCGTGTGCATATATAACATATTCGACAGGGCAAATTAACGTTGCCGGTGGGTCTTGCTCCACAGGACCCGTAACAAGGAAATTGAACCATAGCCCGTCAAACTCGGTGAGCCAAAAATGACACACCGCCAACTCTCTCCAACTGTCTTATAACCGAAAAAACCAACCGCCATGCACCTTTCATCCATGCATCCAAGCCGCTAATCTCTCACACCCTCAATCATATAAACTCTCATCACCTTCTCCTCCTATTACCCTCATTCTTATTACCGCAGTACTGTCTCTCTTTCATATATTTTGAGAGAATTACTGCTAACTTAAGAATCCCCTAAAGCGATAAAACAAGAGCAATTGAGAACATAATTAACAATGGCACGCCAAGTTGTTTTTGTCCTCGCTCTTATCTTCGTAGCCATAGCCGGAGCCGCCGCCCAGCAGGCACCTGCAACCTCTCCCACCGCCGCGCCGTCTCCGAAAAAGTCTCCCAGCTCCGAGTCTTCCCCAGCCTCCTCTCCAAAACCTAGCTCCGAGGCCGAAGCTCCGTCCACATCGTCGTCGTCCACCAAGGCCCCGGCCAAGGCTCCGTCGTCCTCCCCTAGTACTCCATCGACCTCTCCTTCTCCCAAGTCCTCCCCCGTGTCATCTCCCTCCGAGACCGAGACTCCGGCCTCGTCACCCGACTCCGAAAATGATGATGTAGTCTCGTCTCCTCCCTCCCCCGGAAGCGAGTACTCTGACGTGGCACCTTCCCCCGGACCTGCCGGCGATCATGCCGCCGATGGAGCAGATGCCCCCGATAATTCTATAGGCGGCGCCTCCACTCTCGGTGTCTCCGCCACGGCATTTGGTGTTGCAGCCGTGGCCGGATTCTTTGTCCTCTAATTGATTTATGTTATAATTATAAGGTAGCTGCAGCTGTGTTTATCTTACGTGCATGTTTCGGTGTATTGGGTTGAGTGGCTTTACGAGTATACAATTTACGTAAGGGAGTGAGTCACTATATATTGGAAGCTGGTTTCTTGATCTCCAAAATTGATTGAAATGTGTACATAAGAGTTCATGGGAAAGTGCCTTTTTATTAGATTCTTAATTTAAGTTTTATTAATTGCTCAGTCGTCAATTGTACTTTTGTATGTGTTATTTCTCATTTGATATCCTAATTTGGCGTACGTACCTTCAACATTTTGGTGAGAATTGCAAACTTAATATCAGAATTACGTAATTGTTCAATTTATACGTATTTATTTTTGGAGATTATCGATCGATATTGTGCTTCTAATGATTTATAAGAAATGACTTTTTTTTTTCAGATCAATTTAACTAATAGCTGTTTTTTATACATATTTAATATAATGACTGCTTTATAAGTTTATTTTGATAAATAACATTTTTTAGTTGATATATTTTTTATAAATTAAATCCACTTTTGAAAATGTAAATCAATTTTTTTAAAATAAATCAATTTTCAAAAAATAAATCAATATATTTTGATATTGTCACGACTGAAAATCCAAGACTGTGACTTTTAGTAATTTTAAGTGAAAATAGTGATAAATAACAGTTTCTAAAATTTTAGAAAAATTTAAGTACTTGAAATTTAAAGTTTAATCCTCAAAAGTAAATAAATTATAAGATTGGACAAATTTGATAATTATGTTATCTACCAATTTTAAAATTTTTAAGAAATTCTTCATTTTAAGTTTAGCGAAAATCCTAATTAACTAGTTTAAAAACTTGTATTATTTCATGAAGTTTAATGAAACAGTTCAATTTAAAACTTTAGGCCCAATGTTCAAATAGTCTAACCTAAAATCACTTTATTTTCCAAGTACTCGATTTAATAATAAAAAATTATCCTCATACATCTACTCAGTAAATATATTACTATTGGCTAAATAAATTTGACTTAGAAAATAAGAATTGATATAGAATACAAACCTTCCAATGAAGAGGATTGGAACTGCAAGCATATGCCAAGCATGTTTGCTAGGCCACCAAAATAATTACCACAAAATAAATCAACACCTGAAAAGAGGATGAAATATGGGGTGAGCATGTGAATGCTCAGTAGAAATTCAATTCTCTTTTTTTTTTTGAATTGTTGCAATTTTATTAAACCTGCATGGTTAATACCTTTTCCAAAATTCATTTATAAACCAGGTATAAAATAATTAATATCCAAGGTAGTCACATATTTAAAACCAAAATCAGAAATATACATTTGTATATATCATAAATCCACCTATCCCATAAGCTCACACTATTTCATCTCAAACTAGAGTAACTCGTATTATGTATACTAATTACTCTCTGCATGATAATTATCCTAGAAAACCTTAGGAACACTCATGTATCTAGCCTACCAAACCGGTGGAGCAACTGAATGCCTACACCTATCGATTGGGAATAATCAGAAAAGCCTCACGCGAGTTTATGGGTTCTCACCAAAGGCGGATGTTCTAGTCTGCCTACTACAATACCGCAATACCTAAGATGTATCTTATGTATGATCCTATGGTATATACAATATGTAAAAAGATATATATAATAACAATGTAGAACATAACCAAACAATGCTTTAAAACTCCGCTTAATATTATTATGAAATTTACTATACCATAGGTAAGAAATCCACTAAATCATCCAAGATCACGATTTTATAGACATGTATGGAAGTTACATAGTCTAATTCCAAAATAATCCAAGATTTTCCAACAATTCATTAAAATATTATTTAATTCACGATTTTTCACAAAATAATCATAAGGTAAATTTTAAATTAAATCATGTATAAAACTAGATAAATGAACCCCTACCTCAACTGTGCATCCAAATAGTGCTACGGAGTTATGGAGAAAGTTTGTTTAATTCACGATTTTTCACAAAATAATCATAAGGTAAATTTTAAATTAAATCATGTATAAAACTAGATAAATGAACCCCTACCTCAACCGTGCATCCAAATAGTACTACGGAGTTATGGAGAAAGTTTGTCATCATTTGGGTGTCGTTTGGAAAGGTGGACGTCGATTTCGAATCTTTGATTGATAGGTTTGAAAACTCGATTTTCAATCAAAGCTTCAGATTGTGAAACAGACTTCACCACTAAATTCAAAGCATCCAAAAATATTAAGTTAGACATATAGTTTGACCGATTCGAGCTCGGACTAAACTCGGGCTCACGATATGCAAAGTGAGACTATTTACGAACTTCGGAATTTGTGTCATTTCGAAACATAGTGATATTATATATCAAAATTTGTTTCTCGACTTCATTAAATCCAAATTTGAAATCAAAAATCAATTTCGAGATTCCAAACATAAAATAGGCTCTAAATCCGAGTTATACAAAATGTCTCTTTTCGGAATTAATTTAAAAAATGTCTATTTTTTTAAATAATTGTAAAAATATCATTTTCGCATAAATATTTTAGAAAATGACAGTTTTCTAAGCTCAGCCCAAGGCCCACTTTGAATAGTAACAGACTTCAATCCTATTCTATTCAGTTTTGTAAAAATGTCACTTTCGTCCCGAATTAGAAAAATATCATGTTTCTCAATTTAAGATTTCTCTCTAATTGGATATTATTTTAACACAAAACTAATATATTTATTTATAATTTAATCTACTTCTCCACCTCATATAATTTTTACGGCCATAAGAACAACTTCATAAAAATGATTGTATTTATGCCACAAATTAATTTATAAAACGCCTAAATAAACTTAGAAATTAGCTTACCAGAGCTAATTTGCTAAAAAGGGTCAATGTCAGTCATGGGAGGAGAAGCTTTGCCTTGCTGTCTATGGTGGTAGCTGGTCTTGCTAAAATTTAAAAAGAAAGAGGAGGAGGAAGAGGAGGAAGAAGGAAGAAGGAGAAAAAGAAAAGGATAAGGAAAAAGAAGAGAGAGAGTGTGTGTGTGTGTGTGTCGGGTACGAGAAGAAATTAAGGGAAAATGATGTATTTAAATAATAAAAATGGGTCTCACCATTTAATTAAAATATTATATATTTATATATATATATACATATTTTTTTAAATGATTGTACTACCCTTGAAAATTTGGGTTTTTACAGATATACTAAATATAAAAAATGGTCATTTTTAAAATAATTTTCAAAATTCATTATTTTTTAATAATATTTAGAAAACGGCCATTTTGCAAACTATGATAAAAAATTTGGTCATTTCGCTTAAATTCCTATTAATAAACTTCTTATATACAATGCCCATTATAAAGGCTATAGTCTGTCGTACGTTACTAAATGAGTGTAAATATACTTATATATTTCTTTAGACATTTTCTTGGTATTTAATCTAGCTCATTTTTCTGAATTTTTGTAAGTTTGATCGTCGTATTATTTGTTTCGTAACAAGTTTAAATATCATTCAATGATAATGGTACTTCAGTAGACTATTAGTCTATTTGACATCTAATCGAAAGGGAGTGTAAATTTGTTTCAACAGTTAAAAATTGGAAAGGATAATATTAATAATGTGGAAAATGAAATGTATAAATCAAATAGAGAAAATGACAGCAAAATCTCATTTTTAAGTCGAAATTTACACTTATATATCTGATTTTTTTTTTCTTCTAGCGGTGATAGTACTTTTTATTCAAATTTTGTAGCAACCGTAAAATTTTTCTTTTTAAGTGCTACTCTATTATACATATGTCGACCTCTGAGATATTAAGCTATTTTAAAATCGTATAAAATTATTGAAAATTATGAAAATAAAACCAAATAAAATAAGATGAAAAAAAAAAAAGAAGAAACAAGTTTGAAAAAAGAAAACAAATCTACTAAAAAAATTAAAATTCTAAAAATTACCCTCTTCTTCTCCATACTCTCTATGTCGACAGGACTACTGTTGAAATTGGGGAAGAACCCATCGGCATTTCTCATCATTACAATTGTGGTGTCTATATTGTTGGTTCGGACCAACTTGGGCTCCAAAGTGTTCAATTTCGCTTCGGATAATGTTCTCTATTTGTACGAGGATTGTAGCAACCATGACTCCTCAATGGCAGTCATAGCAATCTCGTCATTAGTTCTAGTTCATGCAATGGATTGTGCTTTGCTTCGAATCCTGGGTTTTGCTTATTCTGTAATTTTTATAAGGGTTGAGGATTTAGCTTTAGGGTCGAGATTGGGCTTTTGGATTATACCAATGATTGACGAGTATTCGTTGCTCTTAGGCCATATATATATATATATATATATATATGTATATATATCATCTCTGATTTATCAGAATCTGATGATAATTAATATGCTTACTACACATCGTCACTTTCATTCCAAGTGACTAGCTCATTACAAGAAGTCGGCCTTTGTCGACAGGCTAAGTAAAGCTCGTTGATGAAAGAGACATTTGCCAATAAATTCTTACCGAACCGTCGACAAATGCCGACCTCTAAAATATGTATATAGAGACCTTTTACCGAGGGGCCACGCATCGGTATAGTGAATAAATTCTGATGGATAAGCTAGGTTCCGTTGACAAAAGTTGGGTTAAAAATATCCCGCGTAATTTTTCCGCAAAGATATTAAAAATTTGGGGGAAAAAAAATTAAAAGAAAAAACATAAAAAAAATTAAGTTATTTTTGCCGATGGAGAGTTGAGAACTCGTCGGCAAAGGTCAGTATGTTGCTTTTAGATTATTAATTTCTTTGTTATAATTATTATTTTTAATTAGTAAATATTAATAAATCATTAATAAATATTATTTTATTAATATTTATTAATTAATAATGAAGTAAATAATTATTTTTGAAAAATTAAAATAATTCTTTTTTCAACACATTTTAGCTTTAGAGAAAGTAATATTTTTTTTTTATTAAAAATACTTCTTTCAACGCATTTTCGCGCTGGCAAAAATAATATATCTTTTGTTATTATTAAAAATATTTTCTCCGATTCAACTATGCATCGGCAAAGGTACTACTATTTTTTTAAAATTTAAATTAATACTTTTATTAACGCATTTTCGTGCCAATAAAAGTTCATCTACATTAAAATAATAATTTAAATTCACAATTTTTTTACCGACAAATGCATCAAAATGTCACCTTCAGCAACAAAGAAATAGGTCCGCAAAAGTCACGTGACTTTCACCAACGAAATTACTATATTTTTGCCGATGTAAAAAGGCGTGGTAAAAATCTGATGTCTTGTAGTATAGTCGCCTGATTCTTCTCTCATTCCCGAGTGGTAGGAGCGAGAAAGTTTCTCTGTCCAATATGTAAATTTGCCGCGTCACCTTTTCTTGTTGTAGCAGAAAACGATTTTGGCTTTTGGTCAAATGGCCTTTGGAAAGGCTAGGGATGGATGATGCCTGGAACTTCAAGCTAGCTTTCCCGTTTGACTTAGTCGTCTTCCTTAGATTGGATATATGATGTATTTATATTTTCATATTCAAGACAATTTCCGTTTATTTGGATGGATAAATGAGCAAAGGTCTAGTCTTTTCGATAATATTGGAAATAATTTACATACTGAACTCGTTGCACTTAAAGTATTTCAAGATGAGATAAGCGAGTATTTAGATTTATAGTTTCTATGTATTTTGATTGAAACTAGTTATTGTTTCTAAATATGAGGCTTAACGAGGCTATTTTTTGATCTTCTTCTTTATTTTCTGAATTTATTCAATTTAGTTTCATTATTATTTCCATTTTTCTAATTTTTTTGATAATTTTTATATAATTTTAAAATAGCCTAATATCTCAAATATCGATACGTGTGTATAACTGAAAAAGAAGAATTTTGAGAGTTGCTACAAAATTTGGACGTCACTATTGTGAAAAAAAAAATTGGATATATAAGTATAAATTTGGACTAAGAACAAGTATAAGGTACTATCACCACAATTTCCTCAATTAAATAATATACATACCACAATTAAGCTCTATAACTCATAATTCAAATAAGTTAAACTCGGCTTTAATTTGGAATTTTCATTGAACTGTGTGTTATGTTAAATTTAAGGTGGGAATTAGTCTGAATTTTGAAGTAAAATAAGTGAGTTTTAAAAATTGAATTTTGGGACAAATTGGACATTACTGGACTTTTGGGGTTACATTTTGGAGCCAAGATTGAGTCCAAGCAAAGACTGGGCCATATGGCCAATCAGCAGAAAATATTAGTCGTTAGGTTGTTCTTCTCCCTCTCATCCAAAGCACCGCCGTAGCCATTTGTTGATCGCCAATGCGTCTTTGACCCTGCATGTTCCCGGCCATCGGAGCCAGGTCCCAAATATGTCGCCGTCGTGAGTTAGAAACCCTAATTAGTCTGTGTGATGCATGGACATGATCACGATGCATGTCTACATAGACATGATTATGTTTTATGATTTTTTTTGGCGCAGTGATCGATAACCGTGGGAATAGCTCATCATCAGATATTTTCTAAAATTGTTAAAACTAAATTGACTAATAACTTTGAAACTATTCATGTTTGCATTAATAAAATCAGAATTCCCAATATCAACTTAATTCTTATTCTTTTATTACACATTTGGATCTTGAGGCTCTTGACAAGCCTATATCTATAATTTGGCTCAATTATAAATTATTAGTTGTCGTGCGCTAATAAAGTTACATTATGTCGCTCACTTCAAAATTTATACTTAATTTCACATCTCTATATATAAAAGTGTGTGGTGGCCATAAGTGCCTAGTCAGTCATCCAAATTAATTGTTCTCGATGTGACTAAAGTGACAACCCAAAGAGTAGACAAATGCAACGAATTGAATAAAAAGGGTCAATTATTAGCTTAACTAGCTATATGTATAGATGATCCACATCGACCACAAAGCTAGCTAGCTGATATTAATAATAGAATATATTTGTTATTCCAATATCGACGTTCAGACAAGCCTTATATATTATAGTGTATATTATAAAATACGTATCTTTCGTCTGGTACCTAGTGTAAATATATGCTAATGATTTGTGTTACTAGTTGATTTTTCTTAGCTTCGATCGATTATTTGGCTTAAATATTGCTTTCAGGAAATACTTGCTTCAGTTACTCATGGGTAGTTGCCTGCGCGTCTTATTGTTCTTAGTGCGCAAATATTAGATGCATATTTGATCTGTTTCTTATAGGTACATGTCAAAATATGGTCCACTTCTATATGCCAATCTTTTCACAATACCTTCTACAATATTTAATACATTTACTTATCATAAGTAAATGCATGCATGCATGATAAATTCTTGTATAATTATTTCATTTCCTAGTGATTATTTTTTTATTGCAATATGAATGATCTAAACATAGCGACTCCCACTGTCCTGACCAAAAACTCGGGCCAGTGACAAAAGGAAAATTTCACAAGGGTGAGAAATTCCTTGATTTATTTGAAAAGTATTAAAAGTTCTAGTCTTTATAAAAACGGTCTATTTAAATAAAATAATCAGAATTTCATCCTGTAATTACTCTCACAGTTCGTATACACAATTGAACATAGACTGAATAATAATTAAAATTCCCGAAGTCACATAAAAGCCTAAGCATTACCATCATCTACAATAAAAATCAAATACTAGAATGGCATACAAAAGTTCGCAGACAAAATAGAAAGCAGTAATCTTAGTTCAATGCTAATACAAAACTCAAATAGTCCAAAGACTATGACAATAAACTCCTAGCATTACCAAAAGATGAACTGCAATCCAGATGACCTTACTCCTCTTGATCACCGAGATCGCACTGGACACTACCTGAGGAAGAAGGTAGGGTGGTGAGCATAAAATGCTCAGTAGGAAAAATAATTGCCTCGATCGAAAATATTTTAACGATGGAGAATTCATGCATGGTTAGTTTAGTTCAAAACATACATATATATATATATATAACCAAAATCGGAAATCCGTATATATATATATATAACAGTGTAATCAAAACCATTCAATTCATATGCACATGACACAAATCAACCTATAACTATGAGCTCTCATCCTCTCATCTGTGGAAACTCAGGATAATGGCACTAAGTATGCCTAACAGGCTACCTGATACCTAAGCCCATACCCGGAGCGGACACCCATGTGCCGCCTACCAAACTTGGAGGGGCAACCAAATTGTCTACGCCTGCCAAATGAGGAGATAATCAGAAGTAACAAAACCACACTCGTGTTTATAGACTTTCACCGATGGTGGGGCACGCAACGCTACATTGTAAACCCACGATGCTAGCACAGTGCTCATGTATGATCCTATGACACGTGCAATACAGATTGAAGTGTGAAAATAATCATGCTCTGATTTTTTAGTAAAATCAGCATATTAGGTTTTTATAAAAAAAAACGGACAGCATAACGACCCTATTTTTAATATACCCAAAATAACCTACACTCAGAAAATTCCCAGAACAATACAGTATATATCTCATACAACCAATTCCTATCATAGATATTCGAGAAACCAAAAATCACATTTGTTCTCATATGTTGCAGAAAATAAGTTTTATTCAAAAATGATATAAAATAAAGGTAATTGAATTCCTATCTCGCTCGAATAACAATATCACACTATCGAATCCTCAAAGTGTCGTTGACGATTGCCTGGAGGGTCGAGAACCAATTTCAAGCTCTCGATTGTCCTCTTGCAAAAAACCAACTTCTCACTAGAGCTTCAATTCTACAAACGAACCTCTTCGCTGAATTTCTAGCACCCAAAATAGCTAAGTTAGACATATAACTTATCCAATTCGGGTTCGTGCCCACACTGGGCCGGTGGCACGTAAAATGATGCAAATCTCGACCGTCCGATCTCGATTTCTATGCCGATCACCAAACATAGGCAATATATACATATATCAAACTTCTCTATTTTGCGAGTACAATCCAAAAATGACAACAAAAACTCAATCCAATGCCCGAATCAAAAAGTCAAACTTAAACTCAAAATATCCAAAAATAATAACTTTCAATCCAGGCAAAATGGGGTTGAGATATATATATATATATATATATATCTTGATGATCCTTAAGATGAGACGAATCCAACGGGACTAGTTGGAGGTCGAATGGTGGTCGGAATCGTCGCCGGTGACGAAAAAACCGAAACGGCGACTTGGAGGATTTCCGGCGTTACAGGCGACGGTGGTAGCTGGCGAGAGACGGCGGAGCTTCAACGTGGTCTGGCGAGTCGATGCCGGTTGGTGGCACGGGCGGACAACGGCTGGAGCGGCTCCTGTGGCGGCCCCTACTTTTTCCGGCCGTGAAACACAAAGAGAGAGAGAGAGAGAGAGAGAGAGAGAGAGAGAGATCGGGGGAGAAGAGAGAGAAGAGAGAGAGAAAAGAAAATGATAGGGCATGTGGTCCTGTCTTAAAGGGCTGTTCAATTTTTCAAAAATTGCACATAAGTCTCCAAATTTTATATCTCTATTAATCTAGTCCCCCAAAAATTACAATTTAGTCATTCTGCACAAAATTTTTGTAAATTAATCCCCCTAATATTTTATCCGAAAAATTGGTATATTGTCCAAATTATCCTCCCAAAATCCGAATTTTTACACCCACCACCAATTTCTAATAAAATTATCAAACGGCAAGTTAAATATATATATAGACAACAATTCAGTATATATTTTTCTTTCTTTTATGTATCTATACATATACATATAGATATTATATTGATTAAGGAAAATTTATGGTACACGTTATTTTTATAATAAAAAGTAAGAAAATAAATAACGCATCTTTTTATATATAGATATATACGCGTGATAATATAACAACAACAAAAATCAAAACGGCCAAATTAACCCGGCCTGCCTCTTGCATATTCCAC
Organism: Parasponia andersonii; assembly: GCA_002914805.1. NCBI lineage: Eukaryota > Viridiplantae > Streptophyta > Magnoliopsida > Rosales > Cannabaceae > Trema > Trema andersonii. The sequence continues at coordinate 217,348 of JXTB01000096.1, forward strand.
AAGACCCGAAACCAAGAGAATTGAAGCACAGCCCGTCAAACTCGGTGAGCCAAACATTACACGCCGTACGTCAACTCTCTCCAACAGTACTCTCAACTGAAAAACCGACTGCCACCCTGTCCTTCATCGCTAAGTACGTACCCAAATCTGCCATGCACATCTCAATCTTATAAATTCTCATCATCCTCTCCTCCTATTATTCCTCATTCTTATTTTTTGCAGTGTTTCTCTTTACATATATTTTTAGAGAGAATCACTGTAAAGATCATAAGAATCCCCTGCACTATAAAAACCAAATAATAATAATAAGGGAATTAATAAATAAGAAAATAAAACAATGACACGCCAAATTGTAGTGCTGGCTCTTATCTTCATAGCCATAGCCGGAGTCTCTGCCCTTGAGGCGCCCACCACCTCGCCCACGGCCTCGCCGAAAAAGTCTCCCTCAGTGACGACGTCCCCAACTTCCGTAGCTCCCACCAAGGCTCCCTCGGCCTCTCCTCCTTCCCCCAAGTCGTCCTCCTCCGAGACTAGTCCGGCTTCGTCCCCCGAGTCTGATGTCTCATCGTCCCACCACGGGAGCGTGGCAGCTCCCCCCGCACTTACCGGCGATACCATTGGTACCATCGCCGATGTGCCATACATATTCAGTGACGACCCACGTTCTATGAGGATGAATGGCGCCTCCTCTCTCGGTGTCTCCGCCTCCTCCGTCGCCGCAGTTGTTGTTGCAGCCGTGGCTGGATTCTTTGCTTTCTAATTAATCATATATGTATATTAAAAGAGCGAGCTAGCTGCCTGCGTTTATCTTACTCACGTACGTGCATGTTTTGGCGTTTGGTTGATTATTGGCTTAATTACGAGTATAATTAAGTAATTAAGGTCACTATATCGGAGGAGGCTATAATATGGTCTCTTTTCTCCAAATTGATTAACATGTGTACGTAAGAGATTATTTCCTTTAATTATTTAAGATTCTTTAAATCTGACATTGGTTAGTAAATTGCAGTCTGAATGTGCATGCATGCTATTTGTTTTTCATTTTCTTTTGGCGTACCCTCAACAATTTGATGAGAATTGCAAAGTCGGTAAAAATAAAAAAATCTGTATAATCTTTTGAGATAAAAAGTTGCCTAATTCTTGATTTCAAAATAAAAAGATAATAAAAAAAATCTCCCTAATTCTCATTAATATCAATCTTCTCTTATATTGTTAAGTAAGGCTTCTAAATGTCGTACATTATGATCAGTTAATATATGTAACCAAATTAAGAAACATTTATTAGGTATAATAACGTCTAAAGAAGTTGGATCAATGTATGTGAATGCATGAGTGAATGTTTCCATTATGAGGCATGCCCCACGTCTACAATTATGGACTGGACGCGACCTCTGATCGAGTACTCGTGCTTCCCTTATATAAAACGTAAAAGCCCCACCACGTACGGCCGTCTTAACTTGCATGATTGACGGGAAAATTAAAGACTTGGCTCTTGACCGGGCTTATTTTGCTTTGTCTATTGTTTTGACTTTTGAATCGATTTTTTTTTTTTCTTTCATACCAATATATAGGATTAAACTCGTTTGAAATTGAACTGAAAAATGCATATGTATAATTATATGAAATTGGTACTATACTATCATGCTCAAGTATTAGTTAATGTAAGTACTGTGTGAACGTAAAAGAAGAGGCGCAACCACTTAATTAACACAAAATTAACTTAATATAAAACTAAGACAACACTTCTGCACTTGCTCTCTGCACGGCTCAATACAAATTGGTAGCTTTTAATTAAACCCATGGCAATATAAGCGAGCTAGCAAGCATAGGTTGCAAGCTGTGAGATGATATATATATATATATATATATATGTATCATCCACAATTATTATGATACTTTAGTCTTTCAAAAGGAAAAAAAAAATGCTGAAAACATTAAAGAAAAACTAAAAACTCACCATACGTAATCATACGTACGTATGGTACGTACTAATTAATTAATTAAAACTGCAGGCACCAAAATTAATTAAGGATGACACTTTTATAGCATCCTTTGGCTATATATCGCCCGCTACCAGCAGTTTATATAAATATACATATATATATATATATATATTAATATACTTAAATAAAAAGTTATTTATGATCAGCAGCGGGAGCCCTTCCTGCAGTTGAGGGCACCAGCCTTGACGGTGATTGAGCCAACAAGAGAAGAAGGTCTTGCACTAAGGCTATAAGCTCTAGCATAGCTTGACGACGCACCCGCTCCGGTCTGCCGGAAGAAAGCTCCGTTGAGGAACAGATCTCCTTCCGACCGCCAGTTCCAGTTCCTCCACTGGCTCTCCGGCGCTTCCTCGTGCTTCGTCACCTCCTTCTTGAACTGCTCGTCCGGCGCCAGGAATCTGTTGCCTTGGCTGTTGATCGTCGGCGCCGCGCTCCCTCCGATCGCATACATTTCCCAGTGCGTGTAGTCATTGTTCACCACGTGGAAATAACCATGTCTACATCTGCAAATTATATATATATTTATATATATATATATATATGTATGTATAATAAACATGCGCATGCATTAATATATTAACTACGTAATATTATGAGTACTGCTCATTTTTAACTAATCAACATACATCACATGTCACAACATAAATGAAAATCTTACAATTAGTCCAAACAGAATTTGTGACTTGAATATAGTTAATAGTACTATGTTCAAAAAAAGTGAATTAGTCACAAAATTTTTGTTATTAAAAAACTACTTTTGGCATTTTCTCGTCAGGTATAAAGAATCGTAATTAAAAGCATCTTAGTAACAAGTTGTTTATGTTACATTTTTAGTGTAGGATAAGAACCAACACCAAAGCATTATCTGCACTTTTTAGGCTTTTGTTTGGAACTTGAATTTAGTGAGTTGGAGGAAAATATATTCCTACAATTGCATAAAATTTTCCCTTCGAACTTTATATTTTTTTTTTTCTTAAGAATCGCATTAAAATTAAAAATAAAAAAGGATTCTGTTGAGGAAAAAAAAAATCCTCCTTAAAATTTGAGTTCCAAACAGCGTTTTAATTTTTGGAGATTTCATCTTAATATGTACTTAGATTTTGAATTTTAAAAATTCATTAGACGCGTATGTACCTCGGCATTCTCTGGACCAGGCCTTCTCCAAAATGATTAAAGGCAATGGTGACCTGCATGTTCTTGTCCTGCGTGTACGCATCACTGTGGCCCAAAAGCATGACCTTGTCATGATGAGTGAAGTAGTTGTTCGAGATGGTAACAGCCGTGGATCCATGGATGACATCAATGAGTCCGTCCCGGCAATTCGACAGCGAGCAGTGGTCAACCCAGATGTGTCTCCCGCCAAATATGGACACTCCATCACCATCTGATACTCTCCAATACCCGGAATGTTCAGGGGAGTCTCTTATATTGCCATCACCTCCTGGCTTGCAGTCATGGATGTTGATGCCATGGATGATGATGTTGGACACGTAGTGTATGGTAATGCATGGCCCTCCGGCTATGTGGACGCTCGCGCCTCGACCGTCGATCGTCTTAAAAGAGTTCATCACAAGCTCTTTCTTGAGCTGAATCACCATGTCTCTCTTGAAAATGATCCACAAGGGCTCATCTTGTATCACGGCGTGTCTAAGAGTTCCTGGCCTAGGGTTGACGGGGTCATCATCGCCGGAGTCGCTGACCACGTAGAGTCGGCCGTTTTTGCCACCAATGGCGTCCTTGCCGAACCCAATGGCGCAGTCGGCCAGCCGCTGGCGGTTCCTCTCCCAGTTGGGGTCACACCTCCAGCAATCGTCAATGGGGTTCCCTGTCCCACATGACAAATAGCCCAAGTTCCTTCTGGAGGCATTGATGCTCCTAAAAAAAAATGTAGCATTGAAAGAATTAACAAATGTGTCCAACTTACAAAATATTATATTAACTCGTATTTAAAGTCGTTTCATATCAAAATCAAATAGTTACCTATGTACTTCGTCTACAACAAGTTCAGGGTCTTGAACTGAAGCAGAGGAAGTGGAAACTGCAGCTAGAAAAGAAGTGAGAAACAAAAGAGGCAAAATTGAAAGTTTAGCCATTTCTTTTGTTTCTTTGTAATTCCTTTTCTCCCACTTTGGATAGACAAGTGGAGGAAATTGAGAGTTAAGATAAGAAAAGAAAGAGGGATGAGACTTTTGGTGAGTGCGATGAGTCAAGAGTAGTACTAGTACCATGGGATTTTATAAGTTAATAAAGCCGAGAGTGATGGCGTGATTAATTTAAGCAAGGGTGGGGCCAAAACCCGGTGATCGTAATTTCAGGTTTTAATGCTGTGCCTCTTCGGCTAACTCTCTCTCTGTAGTCTTAACTTTGGTAGTTTAAGACCGTTAATCAAGATCATGAGGCCGTAAAGAAATTAAAACCCTCCAAAAGTCAAATTAGTTGACATTGGTTCTCTGGCCTGACCAGTCCCTATGGTACTAGAAGTTACTGTTTAATTTACAATATATATACACATAAAATAACATCAAAATTCCATTTCAAAAAAAAAATAACATAAAAAATTTTAAAATCAATTAATCCTTCTTTTGTAATATTAATGCTGGGGAAAATTGTATGATGCGTTAACAAATGTCAATAACTTCGGCCCCTGTGAAAAAGGCTACTAATATTAATCCTGGCAAAAATTGCTTGATGAGTTAACAAATGTCAATAACTTCAGCCCCGGTGAAAAAGACTACTAATATTAATCCTGGCAAAAAAATGTCAATAACTGGAAGTCTTGTATATTCAACCTTGGTGAAAATGGCTTTTAATAATCAATAATCAAACGTAGATTTGTTCATGATCATGATGTGATAAACACTGTAATTTCTCTAGTACTTTACGCTTTTCCTGTTTATCCTTTGCCCTTTTATCCTTACTAGTAAATAATTAATAATCTAGCTTGGATTCTTTCCTTATCTTTATTTTTTTTTTTTTGGATTGAAAAGAAGTGTTCAGATGGACGTAGGGATTTTACTGCTTTACTGCTTGCGAAAGATTCTCATGATCAGGATCCTTGTGGATTCCAGCGCACAAAATAACATAAGGTAAAAATAATTAAATAAATAAAAAAAACTAATAGAGGAATATTAGACAAACGTTGTAATAATATTGTTATAGTTAGCTTTGTTAGGTACAATCGGTACCTGACCTAGAGACAAACCGAACTCCCAATTACCTTTTGGACTTTAGCAGTTCCCTCTGTTGGAACATATTTTCTTACTTCCTACTCTCCAATGATGTATTCTTTTGACTTTTTTCCCTGGCTCATAAAGGAAACTAAGTAAGATGTGTCTAATTAAGCTGACTAGGATAAACAATATAATGATGATTTACAATTAATGGTGTTTTTTAACCTTCTTTTTTCTCCTCTTTGAATAACGTATCAACTGTATCTATTGGCAAAAGTTTTAGTACTAGGTGAAAAAAGCCATAACGTTATCTCCACTTTAATCCAAAATACAATTTGAACCTATCGATTTCGTTTCCCCACTGACTGCGGACCAATATTTGACTTGAAATTTTTCACAAATGCGTGACCAATGATGGTGCAACTCCTCTTATTTAATGCCGAAAATTCGGTACTCCAATGGCATTGCAATACTATTGCAAGTCAATCCACTAACTGCTTTTCCTGAATTTTTGAACACCCGAGTTCATACTTTGCTTCTCTCAAATTAAAGCACAGTATCTATCATCTATTACTATCACTACATAAATCCAAGCTAAGTGGATATTCATATATAGATATATAGAGCTAGTTTGATGCTTAGATGCTACTCTGCTGGCCACATTATTAGCAAGCCCTATAGTACATAATAATGTATGCAAAATATATATTCTCATTATTAGAGAGTTCGTATAGGGCTACCCCATGGTCAGGTGAGGTACGGTGTCTTCTCTTAGTTCTCTTATCATGTTAATAAAAATATTTTAAAAAAATAAACGAAAAAAAAAAAAGAAAAGTATTGAAGAAAATGGGTCAAATTAATACCATGCATCATGCATGCTCATGGGCATTCATATGCTGTCGAGAAATATTTTGTTTCAAAGTGTCAAAGTAAATTAATGAGAGCTTTTATGTTAATTATTACGTAATTATTTTGGCACGGAGGAAGATATTGTGGTCAATATAAATATACATAGGGTAAATATTAGACACCAAAAACTTACATGACATCATTTTTAGTCACATAATTTTAAATAATGTGGTCTTATTTTTAAGAAATTGAAATGAATGACATCTCATATCAAAAGCCACATCAAAACATGACTCCCCGGTGACCAAATTATCATAATGTATGTTACTCATGAATTCTCATAAGAAATTTTCCTGGGATGGCCATCAAAATATGTTTCTTCAAAATAACTGTATGACCACCAACATTCGAAGAGTATAGACTAATTAAGCTGACCAAATCCATGGATAACATGTCCATAATTTTTAATTCTGCGGTTGGTAACGAATTTGAAAAACAATACCGTTTTGTAATTGGATACATATCTGTAATTTGTCAACCAGCATTTCACTTTCTGCAAATTACTAGTCATACAAAAATAAAGGTTATGGTATAATTAATAAACAAATACAATTTGAAAAAAAACATTACCAAAACAATATTCATGCATGTGTAGTATTGACCCTTTTATTTACCAATACCAACTTGTAAGAAAAAAAAAATACTAAAGTAATATATTATTTAAAACTAATGTTGTAGGGCAAACGCTATCACTGCTAATTCAATTTATTAATTGTCCAGGCTTAGTAGGTGGCCCGAAACTTCGAGACAGCCTTCCAAAATGAACTTCTTCACTCTTGAGCCCATGATTATAGTTTATTGGGTCAGACTGATCCAAAGTGACGAAGTAAAGCTCATTGGTAGAAAGCCAGAAAAGTCTAGGGCGAACCAAAATTGGCCCAATAGCTCACTGTATTGTACAGAACATATTCTTCTGGATCGGATACCACTTTAAACTTTTGTAGGTGTTGAGTCTTTTTTTTTTTTTTTTTTCCCTCTCTCTCTAATTTGTTTATGTTCTTTTTTTATTCGATTTCTCGGAATTTTTTAACAGTGTCAGCCTATACTTGCATTTTGTTTTTTTTTTTCTACAGTTCTGCGCGGAAATGAAAATTATATAGCAATGGAACAATCTCATGTTTATGTCTTTCTGGTTTAGTGGAATATAGGATTGGACACTTTTAAGTGGTCAGTAGGATTGTTTATGTTTATGTTTTGGGATAGGGTAGTTGTTTGATGTAAAGGATTTTGGAAAGGGGTAAAGGCAATGAATTTTAATTGACGATTTTCACCCAAAAAAAAAAAGGGCAATGAATTTTTAATCATAACTTTAGCGAATTTTCTTTTTCAAAGCTGGTTTTTTTTTTTTATTAATTGAAGAATATGCAATTACATTTAAACTACTTACTATCACTGCCAAAATTTTGCAATTTTTCAATCCCCTTTGAATTAGAGAAATTTACAATCATAAATATAAAATAATCACCGTACTTACAGGTTTCTTTACAAAATATACTTTTGTCATAGTGTATTTTAGGAAATACACTTCATTTAATAATTTTTCGGTGAATACAAATTTTGAAGTTTTAAATTATTTTAAATATAAAAATACTTTTAGTATTTCTCGTGTCAAGAGTTTACGTTCCGATTAGACATAGGAGGTTAAGTTGTTAGACACTTTGTCTAGCGCCTTTCGATATTCTTGTTTAGCACCCCTGATACCATATCTAGCTCATAATATTCAAATAGAAATCCAGATCTAACTAGACAAGAAGGGTCGAGTTACTAGATACCTTGTCTAGCGCTCCGAACACACTGTCTAGTGGTAAACATTCAATTTTTTTTATTTTTTTTTAGTTGAGTTGCTAAACATCTTTATCTAACGTTCGACACCGTATCTAGAGGTTTTGACTTTAAGGTATATAAGTTCTCTTATGCCTCTTTTTTTTAAAATAAAAAATAAAAAAAGAGCGGAGTTATCTAAAAATTATTGGTAGGAGCGTATTTTCTAAAATTGACTATAGAGGGGATGTATTTTATCAAATTTCCCTACAGATAAAATATTTTTCATTCCTTTTATTCTCCCTCCTACTAAACAAGAGAGATAATTTTATTTTTCTCTTATTCCTATCGTACCAAATACTAAGGCAAAAATATTCTCCCTCCTTTTTCACCTCTTTTGTTAGGTAACGTAGCTCTTCTTCAATTTCTTCTCACCAAACATAGCCATCATGAAACTATATATATATATATATATACTTGATAATGAATGGAAGAATAACAAACCTTAAACTTTAATATTATAAGATAATAATGTTTTACGAGTGAGACTAAACCTATAACTAGGGTAATAATTTGTATTTTCATATCATAGTTGTATTGTGTCAAAACGTATATATAACAAAGAAAAAAAACAAAAAAAAAATAGCAAACCGAAACATGATATGTTTAAATTTCATGTCATCATATGTGAATACAAACACGACCTTTTTAATATACGAGTGACATGTGGCATGACACACTTGTATTTAGATTGTGTTTAACATGACATGTCAATCTATTAACTTGGTTACCATTTAACTGAATACTTGTACCCAATTTAACCTATTTATTTTAAACATATCATATTTAGTTCAACTTAAAATGAACTTTTGATTAATCTATTATTCTTTAACCTATTAATTGTCTAAATTGCACATTGTTGATATTTATAAAGATATTTTGAAAAGACAAATGAAAATATTTCAAATTTTTAATACAACCAATAAATCATGATTAATTAAATATCCATAAATTAACTTCTAAATTCAAAGTTATCAATCACAACCATAAACTAACTTTTATATCAAAGTCAAATATTAAATATGTTAAAATAGATTAATTTATTCTTTCACCGATCATCCTAATTATGACTTGTTATTTGATTGGGTATAACATGTTTTAACTTGAACTTGTTCAAGACTAAATCAAGTCTATTAATTTGGTATCATTTTGTGTTATTATGTGATGACCTGAATAATTATGCTGATACATGCACAAAGATGAGAAGAAGAGAAAAAATGCTACATGTAAACTAATTATTAGGAGTGATAATTCGTGTTACTGTATCGTAATCGTGTCGTGTAGAGACATATATATAACAAGAATATGCTAAACCCGAACACGACACGTTTAATAATCGTGTCACCATGTATAAACCCTTACACGACTTGCTAAATTAGCAAGTCACTCGTGACACGACATATTTAACACGATATTTCCACGGGTCATATTCAGGTCGTGGATAACCTATACTAACCTGTTTACCATCTAACCTATTAAATGAATCAAATAACCTGTTAAAGTTAATTAGGTCCTATATAGGTTAATCTGTCACAATTATTAACCTATTAAGCTTAATAAGTTGACTTTTTTTACATTTCCAAAATAACCTGATACAACTTAATTAACCCACTTCAGATTTCTAATAAAATCGAATTAATATAATTTCTATTTTCAATACAATAGAACCAATAAGACCACAAGATATATAAGTAATCAAATGAAAAATATAGTCTAAAGTCTCCAATACACATAACATAATATTGTCTCAACAATCTAAATAAACATAAAAACAAAGTTTCAACACGCATATAAGCTATGACATAACAGAGTCTCAAAGATCCAAACCAAAGTAGGAAACACACACATAAGTTCATAACATAAATAAACATAAGTTTCAACACATTGACACACATGACATATAACAAACATAAATCTCATCACATAAAATGAAATAAGTAATAACTTCAAACTCTAACAGCAAGTTGTTGAGGATGGCTCCCATTCATTTATGCTCATCTTGAAGACATCTTGAGTAACATCATCCAAGTTATCTTCAAATTTATCTACATCAAATAGTCAAATAAAATAATAAAATTAGCATAGGCAAACTAATAAAAATATTAAATTTTAGAAAGAAAAAAAATGAGATAATAATTTAACCATTGTCTCCATGTATCCAATCTCTTAAGCAAATAATTACCTCTCCATGTATCCAATCTCTTAAGCAAATAATTACCTCCACTGTGTTAGGTTTAAGTGAGGTACGATATTGATCAAGCACATGCCCCTCCACACTAAATGAAGCTTCAAAAGCAACAGTAGAAATAGGAATGCTCAAGATGTCACGAGCCATAGTAGCAAGTTCTAGATAACGGAATTGATTAGACTTCCAAAAAGCTAGGACGTCTAACTTTATATTCCGAGCTATCCTTGGCTCATCTAAGTAGAGCTCTAATTGAGATTTTTGCATAGAGTTGCTCAATTCGTCACTTGATATATCATCAAATTCCTATATCACAAAATATTGAACATACATTAAAAACAAAGAAAGAATAAATGGATAAAATACACTTAAAGAACAATGCTAAGGAAACATTACCTTAAATACTTCTATTGTAGTATCAATATCATCCATTGAAAGCATAGTATTAGCATTTTGCCTTTGTGGAGAAGTAGATGTTAAAAGTTGAGTAGATTTTGACTTATATTCCTCAAACAAAGATTCTAGTTTTTTCTTAATACGAAAATACTCAAGAGAATCTTCTCCATAAGTCTTTTTGTAGCAAAAATGAATATTTAAGATGAATTTAGCTCCTAGATCTTATTGATGATATCGGTTTCAATATGTTTTAAGTCTGGTTATAAATAGTTTAAAACAGGTGTAGAACAAACGATATCGAAAATCGTATTCATCTTCCCTCTCTTTATTTTCCTTTAATGCTACATAATACATATAGATTGCAAGGAAATACAAGTTAGCAGTGGGGTACTTTGTACCAGAAATCATAAGAGTAGCATCATAAAATACCTTCAAAATTGAACTAATTTTCTCCACTTTCTCTCACTCTTCCCTTAAAGGGCAATTCTTATAGTTTGAATCACTTAATTCCATATGTTGAAAGGCCCTGCGATAGAATAGTGCACTTTGAAGCATAAGATAAGTATAATTCCATTTAGTAGATACATCCTGACATAACCCTTTCCTAAAACCATCTAACACTAAGCTCACATATTCTAAAAATTTCTGCTTTCTAACTTGAGATCCCTTGATATATTTAACACTCTCTCTAATTTTAACAATGGATGGATCAATTTATTTTAACCCCTCTTGGACAATTAAGTTATGTATGTGAGCACAGCAGTGCATATGAAAATGTTTACCATTGCACACAAGTAGCCCTTTAAGATTTAATTGATATTGCAATATCTCAACAAAAACATCATTAGATGTAGCATTGTCTAAAGTAATACTAAATACTTTGCTCTCAAGTCCTTATTCACATAACAAGCCATGTAGTTTTTCAGACAATGCTAAACCACTATGTGGAGGAGGCATAAAGGTAAAACTCAACACTTTTTTTTGCAAACACCAATTCTTATCTATATAATGGCACGTCAAACATAAATATCCATCACTTGTCAATGAGGTTCATAAATCTGATGTGAAAGGTACTTTACCAGGAGTTACCTCTAACATAGATTTTACAAATGCCTTTTCTTTTTTATACAGCTTAAGTGTATCAGCTTTTGCAATGTTTCGGGATACTAGTTGTATGGTAGGATGCAAATAGCTAAATATTAATCTTATACCCTCATATTCAACAAAGTTAAAAGGCAAATCATGCATAATTACAGTATGTGTGACCATATTGCGAAATTTTTCAGAATCAAACTTAGATCTACCAAGACTAATTGCACCACTATCTTGAGATATCAATAATTGGCCAACATCATGATGATTTCTTCTAATACATGAATTAATATGTCTTTTTAAATTACCTGTTCCGTGTTTGCTACCAGCAAAATACTCCACTCCACATAGCTTGCATCTTGCCCTTTGCTTTTTATCAAGACCCAAAGGAAGCATGTCAAAACTTTTCCACACTTTGGAAGTTAATCTTCTTTTGTACTTCAATTGTTGGTCAATACCACCACTTCCATCATTCTCATTATTAACATCAATTGGTACATCAACACTGTTGGACTCTAAATCATCGGGATTGATTTCAAGTCTTTGCTTATCCATTTATATATCAAAATATAAAAAAAATCAGCAACACATTAAAAGCGAAAAAAAAAGGGAGAGAAAGGGGAGACATGAGCGAAGAAGAAGAAGTGAGAAGACATGAGTGTGGCGGAGAAGGCCGTGGAGCTCTACATGGGAGAGAAAGGGGTGTTGTTTTGGCTCAACAAGTTTGCTTACACTTCCATCTTCATCATCATTGGAGGATGGATTCTGTTCCAGTTTGTAGGGCCATCTCTCAACCTTTACCAGTTGGATTCTCCTCCTTTTTCTCCTAATTCTATGTTCAAGTGTTCTTATTGATCGCCATTAATGACATATCAACTAGTCTCGGGCCTTACAGATCCTGTCTTATCTTTTCTTTCTTGGGTTTTTTCTCTTTTCAGAGATTTTGTAGCTCTGGCTCTGATATGAAAGAATATGATGTCGTTGGTTGTAAACCGTCGTCTTCTTCTCTTTCACCTTATATCAGATTTCATTTTTACATAATGCTATACAATACAATGAAAATCGCTCCCTGCCAAATTGCTAAATCTACAGAAGACTTTTGAGCTCTCATAAACGAAAAAGGGTAGCCAGGTATAATAAAATGATCTGACTATATAATTTGTAAACACACCAATGTAGAAACATCTGTTATGAGCTATTCTGATGAGCAGCTATAACATGAACTTTCCAGGCTGCATCCTTGTCTTCCTCCTCTCTCAACAAGCAGTGGACTAGTGGACTCATAACAGATGCATATTTGTACAAGGAATTATATAAATACATGTATGTATATATATATATATAAATATAAAGAGAGAGAGATAAAGAATGAAGCTTGACCTTAGAGAGAGTTGAAGTGGGAGATCTGAACGGAGGGAAGTGAGATTGGGAGTGAGTCCGAGTACAAAATCAAGAGTAAGATCTTGAGTCTGAGATGTCAAAAGCGGCTTTGTTTACAGCTGAGGTGAGATCGGTGGGTAATAGCGAGAGATTTGTGGGTGAAGGGTTGAAGAGCGTGAGATTCTTGCGTGAGGGGTTGAGATTTATGAGTGAAATTGTAAGTGAGGTGAGGACAGTGAGATTCTTGCGTGAGGTGTTGAGATTTATGAGTGAAATTGTGAGTGAGATGAGGACCGTGAGAGTTAGACGAGTGTGAGAGATAAAGTCATAGAGAGCATGAAAGGGGAGAGGAAGTGAGAGGCAGCTGATGGCTGTGTGTGTGGTTGTGAGTTTTGAGTTTTAAGTGTGTATAAGTTTAGAGTTTACTCAGAAAAGAGCAAAATGACAAAAATGGGATATAATTGATAGGATACTAGGGTTAGTCTAAAAGGCTAAAAAGTAATTTTACTTTTTTTTTTAATTAAATTTATTTTAAAATTTTATTTTCTTTTTCATGTCATAAATGGGTTCCTAACGGGTTAATTTCAGGTTGATACGATTTGACCCATTTATTAATTTTAGATTTAATCATGTTAAATAGATCAATTTTAGGTTTATCAAGTTAACATACTTTTGATCTGTTATTTAATCGTGCCTAATCGGGTTTAACCTGTTTTAACCTTTACCTGTTTAAGCCAAATCCAAACCCGCTAATTCAGTATCGTGTTATCGTGTCATGACCTAAATTACCACCCTACTAATTATAGGTGTTTGCAAATTTACTACAGAGCATGACACACGTGAACTCCTTGGTCCCATCCCCACATGTCAAAATGGATCCACCACCGACACCTTCCTATCCTCCGCTCCAATCTACAAAACTCCCATTCATTAATGTCAACGTGACACTTCAAGAAACGGTTATTTATTCCAAAACCAGAACATCATCCAAACCTGGGCATTTGGTCTAGTGGTATGATTCTCGCTTAGGGTGCGAGAGGTCCCGAGTTCAATTCTCGGAATGCCCCTTACGTTCTATGCCTTTAGTCCTTTCTATTTTGACCACTGATTTTAATTTTGTTTTTTTTTTTTTGAAAAAATGGCTGCCTGACGTCATGACTTGGGGGGTCTGGCAGGGTCTGACTTGTCCACGGGGCAAAAGCAGCGAAAGTGAACAGAGAGACTACATCAGATCAGGATATAATCGTAAAATTGAAGCTTCATTTGGAACTTTGTACATGGCGGCAAAAAGTGAAAGCGAAAAGAGTTAAAAGCGCCCTCTGTGTGGGCCCCACCAACCCAGTACTTTTCTCATGCTAGTCAGTGCTTACTGTCCCAATCAGAATTGCCTCGATTCCCACTCCTCTTTCGAACCAAAATACACATAAATGGATCTCAATTATATATCTCTCAATATCCAATCCAATACCCTCAAAAATCCGAAATGTGATAAACCAAAAAAAATCTGAGTAAGGCATGGTCTTCAACTCCATCATATAATTTTTCGGGAAAAAAAAAAAAGTTTCATGAATTTTCAAAGTTAAAATATTCAAAGAGTTCGCATTCAAAGTTATTTGGTATAAGAAAATTAACCATGAAAAGCGGGTTTGTATAGTAAGTAGTATTGTAGTAGTAGAAAATTAAGAATAACAAAATTATCATGTGAGATCATTTAAAAATAGGAGCGTTATATATTTATTTATTTATTTATTAATTTTATCCATTTAAATTGAGAGAGAAAAAAATAAAAGATTTTTAATTAAAAAAAAAAACCATTGTCACGTGGGATCATTTTAAAATAGGAAAGTTTTTTTTCATTTAAATCGAGAGATAAATAAATAAAAGCTTTTTAATACGAAATTTCTTAAATTTGGAACAATTTAATAAAATTAACCTTTAGCTCAGTTTCTAGAATAAAATTTCCTAAAATCTCTTAATATTAGTTTCGTTATAAATTAGTTTTCTTTTTCGGTTATATTATCATTCTTTTATTTGCACATTTTAAGTCTTTAATTTTATATTTTTGTTTTATATTAATTATCTTTATTCTTTTCTGGCTAATACTAATACTGTTGCTAGTTACTACTTACTTAAAAAGTATTTATCTCAGCGATAAAATTGAAAACAAAGGTAATTATTATTTCCTATGTCTATAGTCATTTCTATTTTTGACCCCTGATTTTAATTTTGTTTTTTTTTGTTTTTGGTTGAAAAATGGCAGCATGACGTTATGACTAGGGTGTCTGGCAGGGTCTGACTTGTCCATGAAGCAAAAGCAGCGAAAGTGAACAGAGAGATTACATCAGATCAGATCAGGATATAATTGTAAAATTCCAGCTTGATTTGGAACTTTGTACATAGGGTAATTATATTTTGGAAAAAAAAAGAGATAGATTATCATTTTAGCCGAAGATTGAAATAAAAAATTAAAAACTTTTATATGATTGCGATATAAATCTAGTTTATATATCCAGATATAAAGATATTTGGAACAAATTAAATTTATATTATAAA
Organism: Parasponia andersonii; assembly: GCA_002914805.1. Taxonomy (NCBI): domain Eukaryota; kingdom Viridiplantae; phylum Streptophyta; class Magnoliopsida; order Rosales; family Cannabaceae; genus Trema; species Trema andersonii. The sequence continues at coordinate 232,857 of JXTB01000096.1, forward strand.
ATTTTAATAATATATTCTATAAAATTATAACGACAAAATATAAAATTATATATGCATCATAAAATCGATAATATAATAATTAAACCTAATTCTTTTTTTTGTTTTAAAATTTTTTATTTATTTTCAATTTTATCCTCGCTAAGACAAATATATTTTGGAAAAATATTAATTAACGACAATATGAAGCAAAAATTTAAGAATGAGAACTTAAAAATCATAAATAAAAAAATAATTACTTAACAATAAAAAAAATTTTTTTTACGAGAATTAATATTAAGAGAATTCAGAATATATTATTTAAAAAAAAATAAATTCACTGTTAATTGTATTAAGTTTTATTAAGTAGTTCCTAACCTAGAAAGTTTTTGCACTAAAAAAAACCATAAATAAATAGCTTAGTTGCCAAAAATGAAAAATTACAAACCCAATCACAATCCATATACACCGCAAAACGAAATCTAGATAACAACACAATCCACCTCTCCATCCAATCCTGATCTTCCACGTGTCGATAAAGTGATCCATCACTATCATCATCCCACTATTGGAGAGTGTCCTGACTTAAAAACTTAAAACATACCCCCCTTTGATCCCCTTTCCCAGTGGACACTGGGTCAACACTTTTTCTTTTTTTCTTTTTTTCTTTTTTTTTTTTCTCATCATCATCATCATCACATTTTTCTTGAGCAACCTTATGGAAAAAAGTAAAAAAACAACTCATACAAAGATGATGTGCAACAAGAACAATCGCCTAAGGCTTCCCCGGAACCGAAAGCGAACCCGAAAGCGAACCCGAACCCGGTCTCTACGCAAAAGCGACGTCGTTCAAAGCGTACGACCACCAGTCAAAGGAGTGCTCCCACCAGCTCGCCGCTCCAGGACCAAGACTAGAAAGCCCAAGTACCTGAGCCTCCGTCTCCAGCTCTCCAAGGAGACCACCGAAACCGAGACCGACGCGGCTGTACGGACGCCGTCGAGCGAAATTACCGAAATGACCTCCTCCTTCTACCGCCACCACCAGCTGAATCTCTTCCCCCTGCACCCGGAGAACCTGGTCGACGACGACGACAGGCACGCCGCCGCCGCCGCCGACGACAGCGTGGCCCTGCTCTTCCAAACCGACGGCGGCGCCTCCCTCAGCGGCCTCCTCCCCACGGCGGTGGCGGCGACAATGTCGTCAGAGGAGGCCGATTCGATGTCGTACCACGCCGCGCTGGGGGTGGGGCGGCGACGCCGTTTCGATCGGGAGTACGGATACCTGAGCGTGGAGGAGGATCGGTACTACGTGGAAGGTGGCGTCGATGGGCGGAGGAGTAGCATGAACTCGCTCGTACGGACGGCGATGAGGAACAGGGAGAGGGATAGGAGCGAGGAGAAGTGGGTCTCGTACTCGGAAGTGGTGGAGGAGGTGACTAGCTCGAGCTGCAGTACGGAGATTTTGGGGAAGAATAAGAAGAAGAAGAAGCTGCTCGAAACGACGTCGTTTCAGCGTCAGAATAATAATAGTAGTAGTAGTAGTAGTGGTACGAATTTGGCGTTGAAGCTTGATTATCAGGAGATTTTGAAGGCTTGGTCAGATAAAGGCTCGCTTTACATCCAAGGGGACTCGCCTCAGACCGTCCCTGATTTGCATGATAACACCACCCATGTAAGATATATAATATAATTATATTTCATTCTTTGATCTTGGTCAAATCATATTTTTCCTATAATCCTATGTTTTAGTAAAAATTAATTCATTAATTTCATACACACAATTATGAAAATATATAACACAGATTTTAAGGAATATTATTAGCCTTTCTACCATGTGTTTAAATTGGAGATAGGAATCCTCAAAAAAAAAAAAAAATGGAGATAACTATTTTTTTCCCAATATTCTTGCCCAACTCGCTTGGTCGCAGTCCGATTAGTAATAAGAAATTGTATGATTCTACTGGTCACTTGGCTGAGTATTTTTTTTATAATATATATATATATATATGTAATTATGAAATCGCTTACCATAAAATATAATAGTTGCTTCGATTCACCATTTTTTTTCTTTTGATTTGTTTTTCTATAAAGTTGATGTGCAAAAAGTTGTATGAAAGTACTGTTGCATATCCTCTTAATAATTTAATATTTCTTCAGGTAGATAGTTAATCATTAAAAAGAGGATTTTTTTTTTTGGGTAACCTAAAAATAGGAACTTGGATTCTGAATTATATCGTTTTTCTTGTTTTGTTAAGAGTTTCTATTATTACTTATTGGAATCAATGGCAATTATCACTTTTTGGCTTTTCAGTGGCCCCAGATGGGCATCTCAGCCAGGCTGGGGGATATATATACATGGGCCCAGCTTCCCATCCCAACATTAAGTTAGTTGAAAACTTGATAAAGTTGAAATATTCTTCTTCAGAATATAAAGGTATTTAGCAAAAGTACGTAGTAAAATAATTAATGACGAAGTCAGCAGAATAATCATATTTATTATCGTCATCATATCATTATTAAAGATTATTACTTGCTATCTTAAGAGCAAAGTAAACCTTATTAACTATAAACATAGGATTAGAACTAGTAATTCGTGTTATCGTGTCGTGTTCGGATCGACACGATTACGACATGACATGATAATACTTAACTCGAACATGACAAGATTAATAAATGTGTCAAAAATTTAAACTCGTATACGACACGATTAATACACGTATAACACGACATAATAACTTTTTTAATAAACGTGTCATTTGTCATATTATGACCCGTTTGACACGATTATTCAAAATTGACACAATTATTCTAATTTAACACGATTATGCACTACTTAATTTAATTTTACTCCTATAAATATGCTTAGAATTAATCAAAATCACGTTTAATATATTAAAATATTAATAAATGTGTCGTATTAGTATCGTGTTGATACGACACGAAAACGATACGTTTAATTAAATGGGTTACACGGCTCATTTTCGGGTTAAGCAGGTTAACCCGAAACCCACCTGTTTATTATACGTGTTACACGTGTCAACCCGAAATTGACACGAAAATTAGATGGGGTCACCTAAACCTGTTTATTTCGTGTCTTTTTTGAATCGTATCATCGTGTCGTGTGAAAAATTATCAGCCCTAGATAGGTAGGATACTCCCACATGACTTAGAGGCTAGAAGGTTCTGTCTACATACCATAGAGTAGGTATGTACATATATCTAATAATGAATCTTTATTTCCTGGCTTTTTATGATTCTGTTTTGCTGCTCTGTTGACTAAAATTTAGTTTATCCACCAAATTTTGTAACTTCGAACCATAAGAACCTGCTAGTAACATATATAATGAAAAAAAGAAAAAAAAAAAATCATGTTGGTAACTTTTGTTTGGCAGGGTTTAATTGATGGTTGGGGGAGTGCTGGAAATTTGTGGAAGGTCCCAGAAGGGGAAGGCAATGTTAGTAGCCTTAAGATCAAAGAGGAATTGGAAAGCAAAGATAGTTGGAAGATGGGCCAAAGAGAGGCCAGTGTGTTGAGATACAAGGAGAAAAGGCAAAGCAGGCTCTTCTCTAAGCGGATTCGATACGAAGTTCGAAAGCTCAATGCCGAGAAGCGTCCACGTATGAAGGTAAACCTTCGTCCTGCTTTGTTAGCCATGTCTCAAAACTGAACTAATATGAAGATATGGGTAATGTCTTGTCTTTAATATTTACTATTAGATTGAGACTCTGGTACCTTTTAAGACATGAAATAATTGAGATTTCATTTTCTTGTTGCCATAGTCATTAATGGTGAAATTGTCTTTAAGTTCCAAGTCAATGCCAGGGGAACAAATACCCCTTACAAGTGAAATTAAGCATTGTTCTTTGTTTTCTTTGCAAACAGCAACTGTAAATTTACAATTGAACTTTTTGTTTTAATCTGCACTCAAACTGAGTTCGCTTCTTTTTCTTGGTACACTTGCAGGGGAGATTTGTGAAGATAAGTTGAGGAGTGAAGACACAATTGAACGTACTATAGTACTACTTGAAATAAGAGTACATGGCTTTTTAGTAGTGTGAAGCAATGGATGCCTATTCGGACAAGAAGACAGAATCAGAATAAGAACAAAGCTGTGATGAGAGGAATGCGTCAGTTGAAGTGCTAAGAAACTGTATAATTGGTATTCATGGAGAGCAAGTCCAAGCAGTTTCAATTGATACGTCGATTTCAGACGAGAATGCCGAACAACATAATTTTCAAAGAGGTTCACTCTAGGGAGGGGATGTCACTTAATGTACGGCTTGATAAAACTCTGCATCCTCTTTTTCCGGTAGACAAAGTTATGAAGATTCAAACTTGTAATCAGATGCTTATCTCTTAACAAAATAAAAGGCTCTTATTTCACACATTATGCTTGTTATGTGTGGCTGTCGTTTCTGCAGGTATCCTGGTGTACCTAGGAGTCAAAGTTAGGTGGTTCGATACAAAGACTTGGAGTCTTTTAATAAACTAGGAAACTGGAAGTGGCCGTCGGTAAAAGAAGCCGAAGGACACGAGATATATTAAAACAAGGGAATTACAAGCTGGGCATCAGGCCACGTACAAAACTCAACCAAAAGAACGCAACCAAGGGTAGAAAACGACCACCAAAAGGGTAAAAAAAAAAAAAAAAAACAATCATCCTCTCCAATCCTCCTCATCATTAAAGATGGAGGTGGGGCAATCCCTCTCATAATCTAACCCAACAAAAGGGGACTCTGCAGCCCCACTAGCAAGATTGTGGGCGACGAAGTTACAAGCTCTGCTAACTTTATTCACTATACAGTTGGGGAAAGAAGCACACATCCAAACCGCTTCTCGGATAGGTTCGTCAATATGCACCAGAGGGGGGTTGCCGTCTTGTTTCTTCAGCAAATCCATGATCACCTTCGAGTTTGATTCAATGACGATATCCTGCTCATTTATGTATTCTGCTAGTTTGATAGCTGAGAGGATTGCCAAAGCTTTGCCGGAAGCCGCATTAGCACAATTTATCTTCTCAATGAACAAGTCCAAAATGGCCCCTGTATCATCTCTATAGACTGCAGCCGTAGTCATAAATGTTCTTTTGATCGCGACATCAACATTTCATTTGATTCATCATGGGGGTGGCAAAGTCCATCGGTTACTTAATTCCATTTTTGCAACTCTGTGTAGTATATTTTTAGTGGCTTCAACGAAAGACAACCAGATTCTGTGGGAGAAGCTCTCAAACGGGACCTTAGCTCCACTATGGACAATTAAATTTCTCTCTCTCCAAATATTTTCCATCATGATTGAGGCCAAGAGGTGTAGAACTTCTGGGTTCTCCAACCCAGTGGTAATGTTAGTCCTTCAGAACCGATGTTCGATCAAGTCTGAGTGTGAGTGCACTTGGTAGCTAGTGCTGTGGATGCCCCAACTTGAAAGGAACCACAGAGTGTGGCTAATTTTGCAATTTCAAAAAAGATAGGACACAGTTTTGGAGGCATGATTGCACAGGGGGGCACTCTTTTACCTCAATATGGAAGATATGGTTTAGTCTTTCTCTAGCGGGATAATGTCTTGTCCACAGGCCTACCAAAGCAATTTGTGTCTTAAGTGTATGTTAGCTTTCCAAATATTCGTTCAGTTTGAGAAAGTAGCTAGTGCTTAAGAGATAAAGCGGTTGGATTGATCGAGAAGGTTAGCAGATTTGACTAAAAAATGACCATCCTGGGCAATGATCCAATACCAGGAGTCCACTGCATAGTTCAATGGCACTGCCAACTTACAAACTTCTCTAGCTACTTCTGACCCAAATAGTAGATTCAGCTTGAGGGTGTCTGGCCCCCTGTAGTTGTTAAAAGGTCCTTGACATAGAACTGCTCTGGATCTGAAATCAATTGGGGATGAGGGGTCTGAATCCTTGCAGAGTAGGGATCTAAGTGTCCTCCCATATATGGATTGAATTACTGCACCCTATCCTTTTACATAAACCCTTTAGAAGCAGTGGACTATGGATTTCCACACCCACGATGAACTAGAAGTAGAGGAGTGTTGGAGGAAGGAGTTGCCCCTGAGATACTTCACTTGATTAAATCAGTCCATAAATTGCTCTTGCATGAAACGACTTGCTAGGCTCGCTTAGCAAGGAAAGATTTGTTTACATCTACTGTTCTCCTTAATCCCAAGCCTCCCAACATTTTTAGTTTATAAATAGTAGACCAAGATATAAGAAAAGTCCCTTTATTCTGTTCGAAACCCTACCAAAACTTTCTAAGGGTACTATCAATTGAGTTAAAAGTTTTTTTGGGGCAGTGGGATAATTTGAAGTGCGTAGGTGGCCAAGTTAGTTCCTATTGCTCCCACTAGTATGGTTCTCCCAGCTTTAGATAATACTTTAGCTTTCCACCCAGAAACTCTACAAGTGATTTTGTCTAAGAGGAAATTGAGGTCTTTGGACTTAGCTCTAGAGCAGAAAATAGGTTGGCCAAAGTATTTCGCATCTGAAGGCAGTCTTTTAAGACTCAAAAGATTCCAGATGCTCATCGCTTGAGCTACCCTAAAATTCTTACTAAAATGGACATGTGACTTGTTCTGATTGACACATTGTCCAGACCAATCACAAAACTTCTGTAGAATCTCGTTGACTCTGTTACATTCCCTTATATTCACTTTTCCAAGGATAACGAGGCATCTGCAAATAGGAGATGGCTAAAGTCTGGGCGTGAAAGTTTGATTCCATGTATCTTACCCTCCATCTCAGCACGAAGAAGGAGAGCTGAGAGAACCTCCATGCATAGGATGAAGATATAAGGAGATAGAAGATCGCCTCGTTGAAGTCCTCTACCTAGTTGGATGCGACTTGCTGGATTGATTTTAATTAGTACATTAAGGGATGTAGTGGAAATGCATTCAAACGCCCAGTTGATCTATTTGCTATCAAACCCTATATTTTGAAGCATAGTTGTAATGAAGTGCCAATCCGGGTGATCGTACGCCTTTTCCATGTCAAGTTTCAGTATTATCAGCCCATTCTTTCCTCTTTAATGGTTGAATGAGTGAATTACCTCTTGGATAATTAATGAGTTTTCTGAGATGTGCCTCTATTTGACAAAAGTCGTTTAAGTAGGGGAGATTAAACTAGCCAGAAACGGTTTAGGATGATTAGCCAACACTTTATAGATTATCTTATAAGCAAAGTTACACAGGCTAATCGGGCAGTAGTAATTGAGTTTAGTAGGATACACACATTTAGGAATGAGGACAAGATTAGTGTTGCTAATCCCATGAGGCATGTTACTTGATATGGAGAAATCACAAGTAAACTCGTAGACGTTTTGCCAAACTGTGCTCCAATAGCATCAGTAGAAGCTTCCAAGTAGTCCATCTAGGCCCGGGGCCTTGTTTGGGTCTTCCCAATTGTTTCTATCTCTTTATCCGAAGGGATAGCCATCAAACTATCATTTTGAGCCATTGTGACCACGTTCTAAATGATTCATTCAAGATCCATTGGGCACTGTTGGGTATCAGACATGAAAAGGGATTGAAATTTCTGGCCGAAAGATCCCCTGATTTGTTGTCTATCATCAAGCCAGTTTCCAAAGTCAACTTTTGTTAGAGTTCGTTACCCGAATTCTATTTGTCCTACCCCGAAAATTTCGCAGTGCGACATATGTGGTATTTTTTGTAATTTGGAGAAATTTTGAGATCTGTGGTAGAAGCGGAGGGATCGGGCCGATAGGCTCGATCCCGAAGCTCACTACTGATCTCATTGGGGTGCAGGGGCTCTGCTCCCGCGGTATGAACCTATTTTATTGGGCCGTTTTGTCCGTACAGTTTTCGTCCATACATATATGTATTTTAGGGTTTTGAGGTTATATATATTTTCGGCTCGCTCATGTAAAACTCTACATTCTGTACCTTATTTTCGACATAGTGAAATTTCTTCATCTGTCAGTGATTTTTCCCGATTAAGGTTTTCCATTTAATTCTGTGTGTTCTTGTTTTTCATTTTTTTTGGTCGATTATTGTTCGGTAATTCTTAACAACTTTGATGAAATCGATTCGATTTCAGTTCTCCTGATTACCGTAGAGAGGAAGAAGAACTTCAGTGACCTATCTCTATCAGTTAGCTGTTTAATTCTCGATTCTACTTCCAATGAATTTCTTCTCGTGCTAAAAGCTCATTAAGTTCAGATTTAGTCTGTAACTCCTGGGCTAGTGTCATTTCAGAAGGGGGCTCTATAAGAATTCTCTCTAGTTCTTGTTTTTTACTGTGTATGTTCAACTTTAGCTGCCCAAATTGAGATCAGTTCCATTCTACCAGTGCTTTCTTGGTCACATGAACTTTTTTCTTAAATCTAGTTCCAGAGATGTTACGAGTCACCGAGTTCCATGCTTTCTTAACAACCCAGTGACTTCTAATATCTCTAGTCCACACGTTTTCAAACTTGAAGCCCTTAGGCTTTGTATCTTGTAACCCAAAAAGTCAAGGATAACCCAAAAAGTCAAGGATAATATGGTGATGGTCAGAAACAGAGTTAGCCATAACTTAGATATATGACCTAGGGAAAAGGTTGCACCATTCCCCATTTGCCACAGCCATGTTTAGCTTGGCATATACAAAGGATAGGCCTCCTCGATTATTTGACCTCCTCGATTATTTGACCAAGTGTATTTCAACCTATGCGACCCCAAATCAACCATTCCAGCTCTATTTAAGTTCTCCCTCATTGGTACGGAGCTAATAGAACCTCTCTTACCCCTAGCTCCCTTCCAGTAATCGTCATCAGAAAGTGTGCCATAGAGGTCTCGCAAAAGTAAGCAAGTTCCGACACTATTCTCTATCAGACTCAGAATTCTGTTCCAAAATCATCTTCTATTAGCTGTGTGAGGAGGGTCATACATTGCAAGCAGGTTCCATGGGGTATGCGGAGAATCTGAATAAAAAATACAGGAGATTATGTTTTTTTCCACCAGAGTAAGCTCCAAATCAACTCCCTTGTGCCAGGCTACACAGAAACTCCATGCCAACCTAGTAGGCTGAACGGAGATAAAATTAGTGAAGTGAATAGCATAGAGCCTTCATTTTAAAGCCATGTTAGTAATCTTTGTTTCAGAGAGAATCAAGTATCAGAGAGAATCAAGTAGACAGGTGTTGTTGATTTTACAATAGCTACGCAAGTGCAAGTGCCGAAACAAGTAATATAGTAGTGAGTGAGTATCGTCTCCATAGGGATTGATTATCAAAATTATTTGTAAAATCTAAGTGTCAAACAAGCTAAGTTAACAAATGAGAAATAAGATTTGTAATAAAATAGCAACAATTTAAAGTTGCAAGCAGAAAAGTAAATATTAAGCAGAAAATAATGAGATTTAATCAAGTGATTGTGGATTAGTGGTGTGGTTAAGCTGGGATTAATGAATCCTCCTTGGTTGCAAATCTGGGTCTAATTGCTGCAGCAAAGCCTGTGGCAAAATCACTCCAGTAACCGAAAATTCATTCTGTTCATATTCATCTTCCGAATTCAATATGTTAAAGTTCTTTTAAACCAGATTTGACATATTCCTATACTAACCCAGTTCTCAAAACTTCATTTATAGTATCAATTCTCAATGGGTTTGCATGGTAACAATATATTCCTATACCATTACTAATTCAAAGATCTACTAAGAGATGATTGAATCATGCATCATTCAAGCTAAGTCCAACTAAGATTAACCTTTCCAGAATTAATCTTAATTTGTTTATCCTAAATATTGATGGCCAAGCAACATAAGAGAATATTAGTGAAGCACACTTGAACGAACTAGAGGAAAATACCATAAACATTTAAAACAACTTTAATCCATCATTACAACCTCAGATTCATCATAATCCCAGCTAAGGGAACTTAGCTCATGGTTTGAAATGTAAAAATCAGCAACCTAAAATGCTCCATAGATTACAGAAAGTTCAAGAAAAGGAAAAGAAATTAAATACAAAGAAGATTAAAAGAGATAAAGAAAGAGCTAGCTGGATGATGGTGGTTTAGCTCCTTGCTGCAGCCAGAACTCCTCCTCTTTCTTCCTTTCGTCTCTGTACCCTTTTTCCCTCTCTCATTTCTTTCCCTTTTCGTCTATCTCTTAGCTCAGCCGCCTCCTCTTTCTTTCTTCTTTCTTTCCTTTTTCCTTTTATCTTAGGGTAAACGAGGTACCCTAGCACAGGTGTCAGCCAAATAGAAGGGTAAGGACCACTTTTTCCTCATTTCTCTTTAGTTGGTATTTACTGCTAGTTGTCAGCACCAGCTGTTCAGTGTTGCTCTAGCGTGTTGCTGCAGCAAAGTTGCTTCCAGCTTTCACTTAAGTTCAGTTTTCCTTCTCGGTTGCTGCCATTTAATCTCTGCATGGCTTAAGACCAGATTTCAGTAATTCTAATAAAAATCAAAGGAAATAAACTAGAAATTAACTAGATTAGGTCTTAAACATCAACGATGCCAAAAACTAAAATAAAGTAAAGAAAGGCACCTAAACTATAAAATTTATTCTTCTAAAGCAACTATTCTATGACTAAAAATACACAAGATAACTCTATTTTCATAGAGTTATTACACCCCCAAACTTGAATTGTTACTCGTCCTCGAGTGACAAAACAAAGAGAAACAACACATTACACACACAAAAACATAAAAGACATGATGAGCTCT
>JXTB01000096.1:259179-368186 GCA_002914805.1 Parasponia andersonii
AAACTAGTTAAGGTAATTCTACTAGTTCTTCTTCCTAGGTTTTATTTTGTTATTTCAATTCTTCACTTGGTACTACTTAAGTAATGTTTCCTCTAAGTCCTCTTGAGTCCTAAAATTAATTTTAAAACCTTAAAAAATCAGTATTGTGGAAGTAGAAGGCAAGAGTTTCAACAAAAGTTCAAACTAATCAAGATAAGCTTTTTGTGGAATTTAGAAGTGGTAATTTATTTCCATTGCTTTAGCTCTTTAATTAAAGCTTTTATTTGATGAATTAAGGTCTAACGAAACCTTATATATGGCTAGAAATACAGAATTTAAGTGGAAGATTAAAGTTATTCTTAAAGTCCCAAAGTTTGCTACTTGTGGATTCAAGTGTTTTCAAGTGTTTCCATTGTTAGAATAAGCTCCCTATAGTTGTAATCTAATTTTATGAAATTGAAATGTATATTTTGTTGATCCCATGATATAAATATATTTGTTTTATTACTGTTTGTGACAATAGAAAAGTGTAAAAGTAGTTTTAAACTTTTTCTAAACGAAAGGAATTCAAATGTACCTAGGTTGCTCTAAATGATCCTCTTTGAATTATATATGTGGGAACTGGCTTGTTGATTGTTATTACAGGTCTTAAACCATGATTTTAATCATGTGGAAATGTTCTAAAAATAGGGAAGGTACTGTCTAAATATTTCTAGAACCAAATGGTACCATTTAGAAGCAAATGGACTAGTTTTTATGAAAGTAGATGACATTTTAGTTCATTTTGTGATTAGGCCTCCTTCTTGTGTAAAAGCTGTGATTCAGTCTTGTACTTGTTTCTTTAAACCTTTTACATTGTAGTGATAATGTTAGTAATAAAATTGACATCAGGTTTTCCACATACCTTGTCACAGAAGATACTGACCATTTCCACTATTTTTTCTACTAGACACAAGGTAAGTGAAGATTTACTTTAACTGCATCACAAGAATAATAGTAGATACAAGATGTTTTCCTATATGCTTATGTGTATTATTTCAATTATATGTTACTTATATTATTGTTGCAAAGCTTACGGAAATATAAGCATGGCATGATCATTTAAGCGTGATTTTCAAAGAAATGAAGTTTTCCACGCATTGGATTTAAAATAGTACTATTTTACTAATTTTATGAGATATGTTTTAAGTACAATGTTTAGTCTGTTTACGTTGGATAAGTATAGTTTGCACAGGCATCCTTTCCGCATAGGTGGGCACGGCTTACCGACTGTCGGGACTGAGCATTGTACTATGAGATTTATCAAAGGCATTACTTAGTCGGTCTGCATTGGGTAGGTATGGTTTACATTGGCCATGTGTTTCCTTCCCGCATAGGTGGGCATGGCCTACCGACTGCCGCGACTTTGTACTGTACTCAAAGGCCCTATAAAGAAATATTTTCTAAAAAAAGTGCATCAAAATGACAAGTTATGAAAGAAAGAGTACAATGGGAATTTCAATAAAGTTTATGCATGAAACATGTTCACGAGCATGCATGATCTTTACTTATTGAGCATTAGTTCATTTAGTTCCTGTGATGCAGGTGAGGACATTTTTGATGTATAGAGTTGCTGGTTGGCTAGCACATTTTCTTGTCGCTATCATCATACCAATATAGACGAGCTTGACTTGTGGGCGGTGATTTCTATGTATTTTGTTATTCTAGTATGTTGTAAATATTACTGCTGATGGTAAGATAAACTGATATGGAGGCTTTAGTTGTATATTATGTAAAGACACTTTCAAAAAGTAATGCCACGTAGTTTCTTTTGTTTTAGAGCTCGAAAAGTTTAAATTTGGCCCACCTTTTTACAAAACTAAAAATATGGTTTATAAAAGAATAATGTATCCTAGTTTAACCTACATAGTCATATAGTTAAACCAAGTGGGCGTAACATCTTCCGTCAGAAGATCATTGGAGGCAGTACATTGCTCTAGACCCAAACAGTGCATTTAATGCAATTCTAAGTAGGTGTGCGCATTGGGAAAACCGTCATAACAGGACAGCGGCTTATCAAAGTCTCGCCCCCATCGGGTTCGAGCCATAGGGACGGCCAAAAGCATGTCACGAAGATATAAGAGAGATTACAGTAACCACGACTAGTGATTTCTGGAGTAAGTCATGATGAAAAAAGGTACCCAATCCTAGGATTGAGAGCCAAAAGGTTCTCAGTTCCAGGACTATATATGTGAGTTGTGCGTCCCTTTGAGAACATAGGCATATACACATACAAAGAGAGATATATAAAAATTTATAAGCAAGAGAAAAACTTGATCTTTGCTACTCAATCTCAGAGATAAACATCTGACTTAAGCATCGGATAGTCTTTGCAGGTGGCCACCCCCGCCTCTCCGACCCAACCTGAAGTCAAAAGCACTCTGGGATAGCGAGAATACGTGAATAGTTGGTAGATACAACATCAGCAGTTCGGAGACACGTGGACAGCTAGTGAGAATCGCACCAACATTGATGATGCTCTTACGAACGATAAGATTTCTATTAAACGATAACCTCATCAAACGACAACGTCACTTAAAAACATCACTCAAAGAGAACAAACCACAATAGACTAAAAACGACAAAGTTTCTTACCAGCGACAAAAGAAAAAAAATATAAGGTAAGAAAATATCCTAGAAATAAAAATAAACTTTTTCAGTTTTTTTTTTTTAAAAGCCTCTGAATTACAAAAACAATTTCATCTTTGCCCATGAACAAAAATGTCTCATTCTCAATTCTTATTCTCAATTTTGTTATAAATCAAAAACTAAAATTCAAACAAGAAATATAATTCAGATAATGGGATTAGATGTTTGAAAAATTGTGTTAAAATAGGATAAAAACACAATTAGGGATAACAATAAAGATGTAAAATGGGCCGTACTTTTTCTTTGAAATGTAAGCAGGCCATAAAATCTGGCTGACATTAACATCTCTAGGCAGCGAAATAGGACGTATATAATTAGAGCCAAAAAAAAATTCAGACCAACCTCTTAAACAACAATGTTAAAGACAACGTAGAGCCGAAATATCTCTTGTAAACAGGGACGTCTCTTACCAACGACAATAAACAATCGCATAAACTGCAAAACGCCAACATCCCTAAGAAACGGCAATAACCTTACTACAATCAATCTCCTTAGAAACCGACATTAATAGACAAAAACTACATTTATGAAGTTCGACAAATATACTTAAAAAAACAAAAAATCAAATTAATAACTAAAAATCGAAATATTCCTTACAAAAATATAGTCTCTCTTACAAACGACAATTACTAAAACTAAGGATAAATAACGAAAATGAATCTTGTTTGAGTTTAATCTAAAATAACATGGGTCTTTTTTTTTAAAAAAAAAAAAAAAAAAGTTATTTAACAAAGACTTCGAATAGATTAGGACAAAGACTTCGAATAGATTAGGACAAAGACTTCAAATAGATTAGCCTTTTGGTTCAAAAAAATTTTAATCCCCGAATTTTTTTTAATGGGAGGAATAGCCTCACATTTTAATGTTTGTCAAAATTCAAATGTTACTAGTTTTCGGACGTTCCTCTTGGAAATTGACGTTATTTACCTGACAAACCAATAAACGTTAGCGTAACATCTAAGCCTGTCTAGCCTCATCAAATTCAGAAGAAATCATAGGAAGAAAATGACAAGCATGAAATTTAGGTGCAAATGTTTCACCAACTGCACATTTTTCCACACCTTTTTACACTCTTTGCTAGCTACAAATTTGTGAGGCTTGCTTTTCATATATTTCATTGTAATGAGTAAAATTAATTCAAATACATAGTGAAGCAAAACCTTATACACACAAGAAATGGAAGAACAAGTGCATGGAACTCAAAAGTCACTCCTACAATGTTTTACATGGAACTCGAAAGAAAGTTCATCCTGGTTTTTAACTTTCACTGCATCTAAGCAGCTTAGAGGATGAACAAGTGCTTTTCAATTGCCATGGAAAACAATATTCAATGACCAAATTTCCATAGGACTTCCAAACGTCTCCTGGCCCCTACGACCGAGCGAAATTATATTTTGGCTTCAAGAACCGTAAGCAACCTGTTGGTGTTTGTTTAGATCACTTAGGTACTTTGTTGAGTTGTATTCTTGTGCATCCAATAGCTCTTCTGAGAATGTTCTTTTGAGGGATCCTTTTTTGCATTCTTTCTCAGATTGAGCAACATACTCATCACCTCTAAGCAGTACTATAACCTGTCACCAAGAAAAGAATATGAATCTATCAGTACATGTCCTCTAATAACAGAAGAAGTAATATCCTATGATCCAAAGAAGTTCTCTTCATTTATTTGTTCTAAAGCATTTTAATGTAATTTTATTGAAGATAAGATTAGTAAGCATTTTTTGCCATAGCAAATATGTGAAATCCAAAGCAATCATTTCTGTGAAAGCAGAGTTCATATATTCAAATATCTCTCTCTCCTTTCTTTTTTTCGGTCCCATTACCCAAAGGTAACCTCGCATTATAAGAAATATACTTCCATATAATTTTTGTACTTGCCTGGCTCATTCGAGGTCGTAGGAGCGGAGAATGCTCAACGCATAAAGAGGCAGTCAATATCATCCGATCCATCTCTTCTGGGACATAGTTGTCACCAAGAGAAGGATCAACAAGCTCCTTAGTATCACTTGTATCAAGAAAAGGCTTTGCCTACAAGAGAGGCAACAAGAATGAAGTGAAAAAGAATGTCCGACTGTGATGTCTTGGTAACAAACAAAGTATGCAAGAAGAGCAAGTTTACCCAAATAACAAGGCTTTTCTGAAGATGATCCAAGGCCGGATGCCCAGTAATAAGCTCCAAGAGCAGAACCCCAAAAGAATAAACATCAGTTTTCTCGTCTACTATTCCATGCATGAAGTATTCAGGAGCAAAGTACCTGGATTTTTTTTTTTCAAGGCGTAAGAAAACAAATGAAAATGTTAAAAACAACTTCATGACTTTTGAAATATAAAGGTTTAACTCACAGACCCGAATGTCCCCTCGAATTTAGAGACACTGTGGTGAGAGCATTGTTTGGGTAGCCATTTCGCAAGCCCAAAATCACAAATCTGGATTACAGAATTTGACTAGACCAGTTAGTGAGTACACCTACGAAAGGGAAAGAGGTAGGAGGGAGAATAATATTTTTTTGAAAAAGAAAAATAATCAATGACAGATTTCATGTCTACGAAAGTTAGGTAATGGTCATCAGAATTGCTATTCTAATGGAAGAGAAAGAGTTATAGATGACAATCATGTTCAGTTGTTACTGGCTGCGAAATTTGAAGAGTACCTGAGGTTCGAAATCCTCTGTAAGCAGAATATTATCAGCCTTGATGTCTCTGTGAATAATTCGTTTCAGACAACTCTCATGAAGATACAGAAGACCATCTGCTGTTCCCAAAGCAATTTTATACCTTTCTTTCCAGCCAAGAACATTGTCCTTTGAACCTGGCAAAACAATTTGAAATTTTACCGGATAAAACCTTCTACTGAAAGAACATTTGCAAAAACAAGAACAGGACTTTTATGAACAAACCATGGAGGTAGGAGCCCAAACTCCCAAGTGGAGATAGTTGGAAAACAAGATGCATTCCTTCTTCGATGCAACTACCAATCACCTTAGCGGTGTTAGGGTGATTTACATGAGCTATGATGCCAAGTTCGGATAGGAAACCCGATGTTTTCTCATCTGCTGTTCCTTTAGTCATCCGCTTTACTGCTATCAGCTGTCCATCTTTTAGGCAACCCTTGTAAACATCGGCATAGCCACCCCTTCCAATCAGATTTTCTAAAGAAATACAGATTAACATCAACATAACAATGGACAAATATCATAAATTCATAATGGTAATAATTTCTTCAGAAGCATTATTCTACAAGTATTCAAGTTGTGGTTTCAAAATTACGATACATTTAGTATGACTTTGGAACAAAGAGAATGGTTGAGATACCAGATATATCATTCTGGACCATGTAACATACCAGGACTAAAGTTGTTGGTTGCAACTTGTAGTTCAGAGAAGGTAAAGTTGACCAGTGAAGTCTTGAAGTCGTATAAGGTACAAAACAGTGGATTCTCTCTTGCACTTCTGCTCTCTCTTTTTGGTGCCTTTGGTATATTAACAGGAGGAAAGGAGGCTAAGCGCTTCATGGACCTTTTATTCCATAACTTGAAAAGTTTACTCCAATAGAAAAGTCCTCTTGAAATTGAACACTTCAATTTGCTGTTTTCACGAGAAAATTTGTTACATCCAGAGTCTCTTGCACAAGCATCTAAAACTCCTCTAGGAGATGTTGCATCTTGCTTCTCCTTTTCCATGTCTAAACATCTCAAATCTACAATTCAGAAGAAAACCAAACATTGGGAAACTAGAACGCGAAAGAAAACAAAAACGTGCATGATGACCAAATAAACATATCTATAGGAGGTATTTACCTTCGGCAGAAGCAAAAGGATACAGGGAAGATTGTTTTTTATTCTCAACCATACCAACCTCATATTCAGGGATTTTTGGTGCTGTTTTTTTAGAACCCTCACTCTCCCTTGAACAAAAAAAAATTTATTGAGATCTTAGTACAGAAGATTCTAAACAGAGAAAAGCTATAGTTTTGAAAACATAAAAAATGTTCATCAAAAGAGGACATGTCATTCCTAAAAGGAAATTTATAAAATCATTATGAACCATAAACTTAAGAATGTGTTGACTTCTGGGGTATTAGTACATGGTCCAGAAGAACCATGAGCTAAAACTCAAAGATCAATAGAAGGGTCCGATACAGCCACAAAGCATTTACTCATGAAACTTAAGGATGAAAGATAAAATAAAATAAGAAAACCTTAAAACCCATCACCCAAATTTAGAAACATCCTGAAAAATGACTGTGTGCCAGCTCAGTTACAAAATGAACAAAACAAAATTCAGAGCAGCCTTGAATAGAAAGTAAAAAAAAAAAAAAATGAAGCATACCCAAAATAGGGAACTTTTATTTATCTATTTATTATCTTATACAAATACCCAAAAAAAGGAACTTGAAGCAGAAGATATGCGTAACATTAACAAAGGAAGACTCTTTCAATAAAAATGCTCCAAATCCCAGANAAATGAAACGAAATAGAGGAAAAGGACATTCTATCTGATACCAAAAACTGAAACCAAGGTTAGAATTTAAAGAACAAAACGGAAACATAGTACGGGAATCTCTATAAGCAATGTTCTTTCAAAGAAAACGAATCAACAAGATACATCGACCCAATGCCTCAAAATCAAAAATTCAAACAAATACATGAAAAATGTCACATAACCACAAAACAGCAGACACACACCCAAACACGAAAATTTATTTTTCCTTCTTCATTACCTCTGTAACAGAGCTCATATATAAGAAGTAGACGAGACCCAGAAGCTAAAACTAGCAAAAATTCCTGGAAAATCTTTTTTTTTTAATTAAAAAAAAAAAAAGATAAAAGACATACCCAGATGAAGAAGTTAACACACTCATACCGTGGATAAAAAGGTTTTTGCTCTCCACCATGCTCCATGAATGCTCATAAAGGACAAAATAAAACAAGGGAAATGACAGACGAAGCAGACAAAACAAAACCGAAAAATATGCAATGTTGATTAAATGAGGAGAAAGAGAGACACCCCGAAACAAAAATAGCAGTTATTATTTACCAATGCGCTTCAATAGGACCCGGACCTCTCCCCCCCTCTCCTTTTTTATTTTTTATTTTTTATTTTTTTTCCTGTTTTTTTGAATAAACTTAGCTAGTTTTGAAACATTTATCAAGCTAGAAAATCTCAAGTCAGGAAAGAGAATCTAGAAACTATTAAATATGGAAAAATCTCACTCTCTCTGGGTCTGAGAGGGTTAATAGTAGAGTTTTCGCACTCTTTTTTATTGTCTTACATGGACCCAAAAGAATCGTTGTTCTGCTCACTGCGTTGCTGACAAGTGTTGAAAAGCTCTCTCTGTACAGCGACTTGTGCTCTCAGCCTCAAAACCATACCAGTCACAAACAAAATTGCAGAAAGAGAGAGATAAAGCTGTGTCTTTTTTTTTTCGGTGGCAAATTCAAACTTGAGAGGCCCCTTGGACTAGTTTCGTGGCTTAGTTTATTAGAACCATTCTCAATCTGAGCTCATTCTTCTTCTTGTTCTTGCTTTGATTTTTATTTTTTTTCCTCCTTCGGATGGGGGGATTAATAGCTTACCATAAATGCTTCAACTTCGAACTTTGTAATAGAACAGTTAAACCCATAATCTGAGTATGCTGATTACATTATTGTAAGATTAGAAAAAAAGGCTGACGTTACATAATCATTAAAAGAAAAAAAAAACATTATGGATTAAATAATAAACAAACTAGCTTTTAAAGTATTTTTCCATTCAGTTTCTCCTTACAGGTACTAGAAGACAACCGGACTTTGTGTTTCAGATAAATAAAAATTAAATATTTTGCATGACTTGTATTTATTAATATAAGTACATATTCACATAAAGATTTTTAGGCTATTTAGTTCGTGCAGCTCAACTATATCACACAGTTAAAATACGAATTAAGAAAATTCGAGTAAAATAAAAAAAAATAAGGCATAGAGAAAATTTAATGTAATTCACTCAATTTAAATTATATTCACGGACAAGATCGTTAAAAATTTTCACTATGAAAAAGAAATTACAACTTATTTCTCTCTATAAACAAAGAGAGAACAAATGAACCTCTGCTTTTTGAAATAGGAGATAACACTCTCTTTAAACCATTTTGAAAAATATAAGTGGGATACTAAAAGGAATTCCTAGGTTTGAGTTCTCTCCTAGAAAGTAAGAGGATTTTAGAATGGGAGGTAAAACAAGTAATTAAATCTTAAGTATTTGTAGAACTTAAAAGATGGTGTGAACACTAATTTTTATTATTACTATTACGGCTGCTCTTTTTATTATTGCTATTACAGCTGCTCTTTTTATTATTGCTATTGTAGCTACCATTTTCATTATTGCTATTGGGCTGGCCTTTTTATTGTTCCTATTGCGATTGGTTAGTGAGCCATGATTGTTGATTTGTTCAACATTCTCCCACTTGAAGACTTGATTTTAATTATGTCGTCACATTTAAGAAATCTCTGTTTTCTTCGCTTGTTAATTCTTCATGCTGTTACGTATTTGCTAGGCCATATGATGATTTACACTATTGGAATTTGTCAGTATTGATTAGTTTGGTTAAAGCATCTGCTAGGTTCTCCTTGGTGTAAATCTTCTTCATGTCTATACTTCCATCTTCTATTACTTCTCAAACAAAGTGATATTGAATACCTGTGTGTTTTGTTCTAAAATGAAAGGCTAGATTCCTTGCAATGTGAAGATACTCTGACTGTCACAAAATAAAAGAATCTTCTCTTATTTGTACCCGAGCTCTTCCAATAACCTTTGAACCTAAAGAGCCTCTTTCCAAGCTTGTGTAGCTGCCATATATTCTGCATCTGTTGCAGATAAAGTCACAATAGTTTGCAATTTTGAAACCCAACTTATAACTCCTTCTCTAAGAATAAATACTATCAAGATCACCTATAAAATCTGAATCAATATATCCTCTGACAGTAATTTCTGATCCTCTATAACATAATGCAACATCTGAGGTTCCTTTGATATACCTCAGAATTCTTTTCACAGTATTCCAATGCCCATATACTGATTAACTACTCCCACTACTTGTGCAATGTCTGGTCTTGTACATATCATAGCGAATATTAAACTTCTCACCACTGATGCATAAGGTACTCGAGATATCTCAATCCTCTCTGCTTCATTGCTAGAACACATTCCAGAGGATAACTTGAAGTTAACAGAAAGTGGGATAGAAATCAGCTAATAATCTTGCATATTAAAGCGTCGCAAGATTTTCTTCAAATAATTCTTCTGAGAAAGCCATTATCTCTGTCTCGGTGAATTTGCATCCGTATAATCTTATTTATTGGTCCTAAGTCCTTTATATCAAAGTCCCTAGCTAATTGTGCATTCAATTCTTAGACTCTACCTTTGTTGGGGGCCACTACCAACATATCGTCCACGTACACCAATAAGATAATGAAATCGCTATCTTCATCAAACCTCTTGAAATATATGCAGTAGTCTGAACTGAGTCTGTTGTACCCAATGCTTATGATGAAGGAATCAAATCTCTCATACCAATATCTCGGCTCCAATTTGAGACCGTATAGAAATTTGTTCAACCTGTAAATTAAGTTTTTCTTACGTGTTTCAGCAAAACTTTCTGGTTAGAGTATATAAATTTCTTTTTTAAGTTTTCTATAAAGAAAAGTAGTTTTCATATCTTGCTACTCTAGATGTAAGTTAAACGTAACACACATCGCTAGAATCACTCTAACTATTATCAATCGAACTATAGGTGAAAATATATCGTTAAATTCAATACCTTCTCTCTGAGTATATTCTTTTACTGCCAATCTCGCACGATACTGCTCCACTTGATCATTGCTATCACGCTTGATTTTATAAACCCATTTGTTGCTAATAGTCTTCCTTCCTTGTGGTAGCGAAACAAGATCCTATGTCTTGTTCTTATGAAGGGCTTCAATCTTCTCTTGCATTACCATCATCCATAAGGATAATTCTGGGTTTTTTGTAGTCTCATGGAAAGTTATAGGCTCTCCATTCTCTATTAGAAGATAGTATCCAATATTGCTTTCAGTGATATAATCTGAGTGCTATGCCGGTGGTCTTCTCTCACGAGTTGACTGACAAATTTCAGAAGTCTCTTTCTCGACTGGTTATTTTATTTCATGCTCTGGTGTGTTACTTCAGAAGAATCTAAATCTTCAGCATTCTTTTCTACCTGAACTGTAATAGTTTCTGGTCTACTATCATCTCTCTTCTTTTGTAGTTTATTCTCTGCAAATATCACATCTCTACTGATGACAATTTTATAGGTAGTGGGATCTCATAAGTGATACTCCTTAACTCCATCAGTATATCCCAAGAATACACACTTTCTGGACTTTGAATCCAATTTTGTGATTTCCTGAGTATTGTACATCGCGTACATAGGACTTCCAAATGTATGTGAGCGAGAGTAATTTATTAGCTTACCAATCCACATCTCCATTGGTGTTTTCAAATCAATTACTATTAATGAAGTTCGATTGATCATATAACAAGTGGTTTTGACTGCTTCTGCCTAAAATGTCAAAGGTAAACCTGCGGCTCTCAACATTACTTTTGTCCTTTCCAACAAAGTTCTATTCACCCAGTCTGTCATTCCATTTTGCTGAGGAATGTATGCCGCTGTAAAATGCCTCTTGATACCTTTTTATTGATAGAAGTTATCAAACTCATCGCTTGTATATTTTCCTCTATTGCCCATCCTCAAATACTTAATCTTCTCTTCAGATTCAAGCTCTATCTATGCTTTGAATATTTTGAAGACTGAAAACATATATACCTTTCTCTTGATAGGATACACCTAACATCTGTTAGAGTAATCATCAATAAAAAATACACAATATCTAGCTCCTCCTAAGGATATCACTAGTGCTTGCCAAATATCAGAGTGAAATAATTCTAAAACTTTCTTACTTCTAGAACTGGATTAGCTAAAATTTTATTTATACTACTTGCTTGTGACACAATGCTCACAAAAGGGTAAAAATACCTTTGTAAGACCAAAAAGCAACTTCTATTCAGAGAGAATCTTCAACCCTCATTCTGATATATGTTCGAGCTTATGATACCATATCATCGTTGATTATTCTCCAAAATTTGTTAAAGCAACTGATGTTTCTGCTTTCATCAGTGTATCTCCTTTAAGCATGTATAGATTCACTGTGATATTCTTTGCCTTCATTACCACAAGCTCACCTTCCACGATTTTCATAATCCCATTCCTAAAGACAATAGATTCTCTTTTAAGCTATTCACATGTCGAACCTCTTGAATAGTATGACTAGTGCCAATGTACATCTTCATCTTGATGGTGCTAATCCCAGTGATTTCTAAGGCATGATTATTACCTGTTAACATAGATCCTCTAGAGACAAATTTATATGTGTGAAACCATTCTTTGTGAGAAGTCATGTATCATGTTGCTCTTGAATCTACTAACCAAATATTAGTGAGCTAATTTTTGTTCTTAGAAACTATTGTTATTTCGCTATACAAGATTTCTCCATCATCTGAAGTACTTGCAATGTTCCCTTGAGTACTCGATGACTAAGGGTCTTTTCTTCTAGAATCCCCATTTTTCTTAAGTGGTCAACACTCCTTTTTAATGTACCTCTTTTTGCCATAATGATCACACTTGATATTTTTCTTACTTTTTGACTTTGATTTACCATGACTTTGACTCCCACTAGGGCCACATTTCGTTGATCTCCCTCTCATTGTCAAAACCTCTACTTGTTGTGAACTTACTAATCTATCTTTCTTATTTTTATACCGATTTTCTTCTTCGAGAACAATAGCTATAAGATCGTTGAAAACTAGAGTTGCAGCATTGTTGGTCACATTTATGATGAGTTGATTATACTAATTAAGTAAACTCTGAAGTAAGATTTCTATATGTTCATTATTTTTTATTTTATGCTCTATTATTGTAAGCTGTAAAAATAGAGTGTTGAGAGTGTTGATGTGATCAGTCACTGTTATTGATTATGCCATCCAAAGAGTGTAAAGCTTTCTCTTCAAAAAAAATTTTGTTGTAAAACGACTTGGCTTAGTAAAATTTTGTCAGTGTATCTCATATCTTATTGGCTAACTTCTCCTCTTCAATGCTTGACAGAACATTATCTACTAGCACCAGATATAAGTTAGCGATAATATTGCCATCTATCTCGTCCTACTTTTTAACATTAGTAATCTTAACAGGTCTTTTCCCAACTGTACTAGGCTATTATCTTTTCTCAATATTGTCTTTATCTTCATTTTCTATAGAGAGAAATTGCTTCCATTGAACTTCTCAATATCGAATTTCATTGCCATTTTTATTCACCACGATTTGTTTAGTTACTATCGTTTTACTGTATATGAATAGTAATATATACGTGAATAGTATCATATACCTGAATAATACTCCATCTAACGGCTCTAATATCACTATTAGGAGGTGAGCTTTGAAGAAGCGATAATACACAACTAAAATACGAGCTTAGAAAATTTAGATAAAATGAAAAATATAAGGCACACAAAAGATTTAACGTGATTCATCTAATTTAGGTTACATCCATAGATAAGGTTTTAAAGAATTTCACTATGACAAAGAGATTACAACTCACTTTTCTCTAAATACAAAGAGAGAACAAATGAACCACTCTCTTTTGAAATAAGAGAAAACACTCTCTCTAAACAATTTAAGAGAAAATAAGTGGGACACTACGAGGAATTCTTAGGTTTGAATTCTCTCTTAGAAAGGAAGAGGATTTTCGAATGAGATGTAAAACAAGTGATGAAACCCTTCGTATTTATAGAATTTGAATTATTATTATTACGACTGTTTTTTTCACTATTACTATTGCGATTACCTTTTTCACTATTCCTATTATGGTGGATTTTTTTATTGTTCCTATTACTACTAATTGGTGAGTTGCAACTGTTGATTTGTTCAATACTTAGGCTTATTTTGTTGGTAGAGATAGGATATGATTATTGTTTAGGATTTTTTAATATTATCACAATGTAGAATTGGATTGAATTATATTTGTTTTCTCTTACAAAGTTACGAATAAATAACAAATTAATTATAAAATATTAATAATTAAATGTAAGTTCCAAAAGTACATTGAAAAACTCGTTTCAATAGTTCGGCCTATTATTATAGTGCGGGAGTATAATTCCCGTAATGTTTAAATGAGATCTTTTTGGGGTTAGTACTTATCCAATCCTTCGATATAACAAATGATTGGAGTAAGTACTTATCCAATCCTTCAATATAACAAATGATTGGATTAGGATTATAATTATTTATAGAGATTCATTCAAAAGAAAACAAATACTAAAAGATGGGAAATTAATAAAATCAATTTTAATTTATTAGCACGTCAACTAATTAAAAAGAATGCAAAATATCCATTAAATATTGTAATTAAGGTTATGTTAGACTCGTATACTCATTAGGTCCTTTGACATCGACAATTTGTTCAACGAAGAAAGTTCACACTATACATAACTTTCAACACGCAGTATTGATTATTATTTTTTTTTAGGTAAGTAATATTGATTATTATTGAGCTCCAATTAAAGTTTCTTTCCAGTGTGGTTTCATCATAGCATAAAAATTAATATGCATCGTTTGTGTAGTTGGTACGTAAAGTTGATATTAAGTTGATATATATATATATATATATATATATATAATATAATATAGGGCATCAATCAAGTAGGTATTTTTTATTTTACCTATTTATATATATATATTATTTTGTCTAATTAAAATTCATCACACATTGTTTTTTTTAATAGTAAAAATTGAAAAAAAAAATATTAAATAATAAATATTTATTTTTATTATTTTTTTAATTATCTAAATTATGATAATTATTAGATTATGATCTAATAAGTATAAAAAGAAATACATATAGATAGATAAAAAAATACTTATTGAATTGTGAACCTAAAATATAAGCTTATACTTATGTGCAAATTAAATTCTTGTACGCTTCAACTTATGAAATTATTTTATGACATATCTTTCTTTCTTTCTTTTCTTTTTTTTTTTTTTTTTTTCCATTTTCTTGTGGTGGTTGATAGAGTTTTATGTGGGGAATGAGATATTGGGGAAGGAGATGCTATTTTGTAAATATAAATATGAACGATGTCCCATTAATTAATGTATTTCTTAAATTGTAACTCACAAAAATTAAGTTATAGTACCGTCATTTGGTAAGGTGCTTCGATTCACGCCTACGTTCTAAAGAGAAACTATACATATTTTATATGCACGTAATTGATATCTGAAAATGATAATCCTGCAGTCAACGCCATGTACTATACGACTCTTTGACCACATAGTTTGATAAACTCGGACCACTAATG
The DNA here is from genome assembly GCA_002914805.1 of Parasponia andersonii. NCBI lineage: Eukaryota > Viridiplantae > Streptophyta > Magnoliopsida > Rosales > Cannabaceae > Trema > Trema andersonii. The sequence goes on from JXTB01000096.1 coordinate 274,252, forward strand.
AACTATATTTTTAGCTTGAAACAAAAAAACCTCTTCATTGCATAATCCAATAATACTTACTGACCCGAAAAGAGAGAGAGATCTATCTAAATCAATAACTGTAATGTAACCCAAAAATCAAGATTGGAGATTAGCTAAAGAGTGAGACTTCGTAGAGAATAAGTCTAAAATGATCATAAAAAAGAGTAAAAAATTTAGATCGATATTACCCAACGTTGATGTCAGTTCAATATTGCGGCTCGGCAAAATATGTAACAGAGACAAAAGAAAGCACAAAGGCCTAGTGCACAAAACCGAAGGAGGACAGTAACCCTGTCCTCAAATGAGGCAGACACGAAAGAATCTTGTTTTGACCACACGGCAAAAACATCTGTCTACTAAACGTTTTAAGTAATGTATTTAATTACAATTGATTAATACATTTTTTTCTTAATCCCCGTTTGCCCGATATTTGATGATTATATTGATTTTTACTTTAGTAGCAGATATAGCTTAGTGATAAGCACACTTTTTCCAATGTATCCTACTCCTATGAATTAAAGGAAAATATACATTGTTTTTATTTATTTTTTCATTACTATTACTTGGTTAACAGAAAGATAAACATCCAAGATTGAATGGAGTATTATAGTAAAATTTTTGGTTAGTAAGTACTAAGTAGTAGCATAATAATATTACTCAATATGTGTATTTATAATGAATGTAACGGTTGAAAACATTAATTAATTGCAGAGAATTCAGATCAAGTCCATTCCCTATTGTATTGTGGTGTCATCAGTGGCCTTGTTGACCTTTATTTATGAAGTGAAAGGGAAATAAACCCAAAAGAAACAAGTAAGTAAATAAATGAATAATTACAAAAAAAAACCTCAAAGTATGATATTTTTATAATTTTAACAATGTTTTTTAGTTTATAAAAAATTATATCTTTATATTTCTAATTCCTGTAAATTTGTATTTTGTACGTACGTATTGAGTGATTTGTACTAACTTTTTAAAGTTATTTTCTTTTTGTTTTTTTTATCTTTTTCGAACGAGATATCATCAATTTAGATTTGTGTTTTGTGAGAAATTTTATGCAATTTAGTTACAAAGACTAGACAATTAAGTTTAAAATGTGGATGTCTTATTTTTACATAAATCCAAAAATATGATTAAATCTGTCAACAGGCGCTAATTGAGTTTTTTGGTTTTTCCTTTTTTGGGTGCAGTTAATCCATAAATAAAAATGGAGAGATATGATAGGAGGTGGAAGTGCATGATGTGTTTTTGTGAGTAGTGAAATCATTTTGAGAGGGTTCAATAAAATGGTCCCTGAAATGCCAGTTGATGTGCTTGTTAGGAGATCGGTTTTGCGGAAGCGATAATACAACTAAAATACGAGTTGAGGAAATTTGAGTAAAATGAAATAAATAAGGCACACAAAAGAATTAACGTAGTTCACCCAACTTAGGCTACGTCTATGGACAAGGCTTTGAATAATTTCACTATGAAGAAGAGATTACAACTCACTTCTCTCTAAATACAAGGAGAGAACAAATGAATCTCTCTCTCTCTCTTGAAATAGGAGAAAACACTCCCTCTAAACAATTTAGGAGAAAACGAGCGGGATACTAAGAGGAATTCCTAGGCTTGAATTCTCTCTTAGAAAGGAAGAGGATTTAGAATGGGATGCAAAACAAGTGATGAAACCCTCCGTATTTATAGAACTTAAAAGGTAGTGTGAACACTATCTTTTACTATTACTATTACGGCTACTCTTTTCATTATTCTTATTGTGGCTGCCCTTTTTACTATTCCTATTGCGGCTTCCCTTTTTACTATTCCTATTGTGGCTGCCTTTTTACTATTCCTATTGCAGCGGCCTTTTTACTGTTCCTATTGCGCCTAGTTGGTGAGCTGTAATTATTGATTTGTTCAGCATTCTCTCACTTGAAGACTTGATTTTAATCATGTCTTCACACTTGATGAATCACTATTTTCTTCTCTTGTCAATCCTTCATGCTACTTATATTTCTGCTAGGCCAAATAAGGATCTACACCATTGGAACTTGTCAGTGTTGATTGATTTGGTTAAAGCATCTGCTAGGTTCTCCTTTGTGTGAATCTTCTTCATGTCCACACTTCCATCTTCTACTACTTCTCGAACAAAGTGATATTGAACGCCAATGTACTTTATCCTAGAATGAAAGGCTGGATTCCTTGCAATATGCAAGGTACTCTGACTATCACAAAATAGAGAAATCTTTTCTTGTTTGTGCCCGAGCTCTTCCAATAACCTTTGAATCTAAATAGCCTCTTTACAAGCTTGTATAACTGCCATGTATTCTGCTTCTGTTGTAGATAAAGCCACAACAGTTTGCAGTTTCGAAACCCAACTTACAGCTCTTTTTGCAAGAGTAAATACATAGTCTGTAGTAGATTTTTGTTTGTCAAGATTATCCGCAAAATCTGAATCAACATATCCTCTAACAGTAAATTCTGATCCTCAGTAACATAATGCAACATCTGAGGTTCCTTTGATGTATCTCAGAATTCTCTTCACAGCATTCTAATGCTTTCCACCAAAATTCATTATATATCAACTAACCGCTCCCACTGCTTGTGTAATGTCTGGTCTTGTACATATCATAGTGAACATTAGGCTTCCCACTGCTGATGCATACGGTACTCAAGACATCTCCAACTTCTCTGCTTCATTGCTAGGACACATCCCAGAGGATAACTTGAAGTTAATAGGAAGTGGGGTAGAAATCGACTTACAATCTTGCATATTGAAGCGGCGCAAGATTTTCTTCAAATAATTCTTCTGAGAAAGCCGAATCTTCCTATTACCTCTGTCTCGGTGAATTTGCATCCCTAGAATCTTGTTTGCTGGTCCCAAGTCCTTCATATCAAATTCCCTAGCTAACTGTGCCTTCAATTCTTAGATTCTGCCTTTGTTGGGGCCCGCTACTAACATGTCATCCACGTACAACAATAAGATAATGAAATCACTATCTTCATTAAACCTCCCGAAGTATGTGCAGTAGTCTGAACTGAGTCTGTTGTACCCAAGACTTATGATGAAGGAATCAAATCTCTTATACCAATACCTCGGCGCCTGTTTGACACTGTATAGAGATTTGTTTAACCTGCAAACCAAGTTCTCCTTATCTGTTTCAGCAAAACCTTCTGATTGGAGCATATAAATCTCTTCTTCAAGTTCTCCATGAAGAAAAGCAGTTTTCACATCTAGCTGCTCTAGATATAGGTCAAACGTAGCATATATCGCTAGAACCACTCTAACTGTTATCAATCGAGCTACAGGTGAAAATATCTCATTGAAGTCAATACCTTCTTTCTGAGCATATCCTTTTACCACCAATCTCACATGATACCGCTCTACTTGATCATTACTATCACGCTTTATCTTGTAGGCCCATTTGTTGCCAATAGCCTTCCTTCTTTGTGGTAGAGAAACAAGATCCCATGTCTTATTCTTATGAAGGGCTTCAATCTCTTCTTACATTGCTGTCATCCATAGGGATACATCCGGACTTTTGGTAGCCTCATAAAAAGTTGTTGGCTCTCCATCCTCTGTTAGGATACAGTATGCAATATTGCTCTCAGTGATATAATCCGAGTGCCATGCTGGTGTTCTTTTCTCACGAGTTGATCGACGAATTTCAAAAGCCTCTTCCTCGACTGGTTCTTCTACTCTGTACTCTGGTGCTACTTCAGAAGAATCTGAACCTTCAGTATTCTTTTCTACCTGAACTGTAGTAGTTTCTGGTCTACTATCGTCTCCCTTCTCTTGCAGTTTATACTCTGCAAATATCACATCTCTGCTGATAACAACCTTATGGGCAGTGGAATTCTATAAGCGATATCCCTTAACTCTATCGGCACATCCTAAGAGTATACACCTTCTGGACTTTGAATCCAATTTTGTAATTTCTTGAGCATTGTACATCATGTACACAGGATATCCAAACATATGTAAGCGAGAATAATCAGCTGGCTTACCAGTCCACATCTCCATCGGTGTCTTCAGATCTATTGCTGTTGATGGAGATCGATTAATCACATAACAGGCGGTTTTGACTGATTCTACCCAGAATGTCTTGGGTAGACCTGCAGCTTTCAACATTGCTCTTATTCTTTCCAATAAGGTTCTGTTCATCCGCTCTGCCACTCCATTTTGTTAAGGAGTGTACGCTACTGTGAACTGCCTCTTAATACCTTCTTGTTGACAGAAGTTATTAAATTCATCGCTTATATATTCTCCTCCATTGTCTGTCCTTAAACACTTGATCTTTTCTTTAGATTCAAGCTCTATCCATGCTTTGAATATTTTGAAGACTGAAAACACATCTGCCTTCCTCTTGATAGGATACACCCAATATCTCTTGGAGTGATCATCAATAAAAGATACAAAGTATCTAGGTCCTCCTAGGGACATTACCGGTACTTGCCAAATATCAGAGTGAACTAGGTCTAGAACTTTTTTACTTCTAGAATTGGATGTGCAAAACTTTAATCTATGCTGCTTGTTTGTGACACAATGCTCACAAAAGGGTAAAGATACCTTTGTGAGACCAGGAAGTAACCTCCGTTCAGAGAAAATCTTCAAGCCTCGTTCCGACATATGGCTAAGCTTACGATGCCACATCATCGTTGATTCTTCTCTGAAATTTGTTGAAGCAACTGATGCCTCAGTTTCCATCAGTGTATCTCCTTTAAGTATATATAGATTCACAGCAATTTTCTCCGCCTTCATTACTACAAGCGTGCCCTTTATAATCTTTATGATCCCATTTTCGACACGAGTTTTGCAACACAGGTTATCTAATTGTCCCAAAGATAATAGATTTTTCTTCAGGCCCTTCACATGTCGCACCTCTTAAATAGTACGAATAGTGTCATCGTACATCTTTATCTTGATAGTACCAATCCCAGCGATCTCTAAGGCATGATCGTTACCCATGAATACAAATCCTCCAGAGATAGGTTCATATGTGTGAAACCATTCTTTGTGAGAAGTCATGTGCCATGTTGCTCCCGAATCCACTAACCAAACATCAGTGAGCTACCGTCTGTTCTTAGAAATTATTGCTGCTTCACTATACAGGATTTCTCCATCATCTGAAGTATTTGCAATATTCCCTTGAGCATTTAATGACTCGGGGTCTTTCCCTCTAGAATCTCCATTCTTCTTGAGTTGCCAACACTCCCTTTTGACGTGCTCTTTCTTGCCATAGTGATAACATTTGACATTCTTCTTACTTCTTGACTTTGATCTACCATAACTCTGACTCCCACTAAGGCTACGTTCCGTTGATCTCCCTCTCATTATCAAAGCCTCTACTTACTGTGAACTTACTAATCTGTCTTCGTTGTTCTTACGTCGATTTTCTTCTTCGAAAACAGCAGCTGTAAGATCATTAAAAACTAGAGTTGTAGTATTGCTGGTCACATTTATGATGAGTTGATCATAAGAATCAGGTACACTCTGAAGTAAGATTTCTACACGTTCATTATCCTCTATTTTATACTCCATTGTTGTGAGCTGTGAGAATAAAGTATTAAGAGTGTTGATATGGTTGGTCACCGTTGTTAATTCTGCCATCCGAAGGGTATAAAGCCTTCTCTTCAAGAAAATTTTGTTGTGAAGCGACTTGGCCTGATACAACTTTGTCAGTATATCCCATATCTCCTTGGCTGACTTCTTCTTCTCAATACTCGACAGGACTCCATCTGCTAGTGTCAGATGTAAGTTAGCGACAGAATTACTATCCATCTCGTCCCACCTTTTATCATCAGTAATCTCAGCAGGCCTTTCCCCAATTGCTGCTAGGCAATTATCTTTTCTTAAGATTGCCTTTATCTTCATTTTCCACAAAGAAAAATTGTTCCTATTAAACTTCTCAATATCGAATTTTGTCGCCATTTTTGTTCACCACGATTTGTTCAGTTACCACCGTTTCACTATACGTGAACAGTACAGTATATGTGAATAGTACCATATACGTGAACAGTACTATATACGTGAATAGTACCGTATACATGAACAGTACTCCACCAATGGCTCTAATACCACTATTAGGAGATCGGTTTTGCAAAAGCGATAATACAGCTAAAATACGAGTTGAGAAAATTTGGGTAAAATGAAATAAATAAGGCACACAAAAGAATTAATGTGGTTCACCCAACTTAGGCTACGTCCACGGACAAGGCTGTGAAGAATTTCACTATGAAGAAGAGATTACAACTAACTTCTCTCTAAATACAAGGAGAGAAAAAATGAATCTCTCTCTCTCTTGAAATAGGTGAAAACACTCTCTTTAAACAATTTAGGAGAAAATGAGTGGGATACTAAGAGGAATTCCTAGGCTTAAATTCTCTCTTAGAAAGGAATAGTATTTAGAATGGGATGCAAAACAAGTGATGAAGCCCTCCGTATTTATAGAACTTAAAAGGTGGTGTTCAACTTTTACTATTGTTATTACGGCTGTTCTTTTCACTATTTCTATTGCGGCTTCCCTTTTTACTATTTCTATTACGGCTGCCTTTTTACTATTCCTATTGCGGCTGTCTTTCTACTATTCCAATTGCGGCTGCCTTTTTACTATTCCTATTGGGGCTGCCTTCTTACTGTTCCTATTGCGATTGTCTTCTTACTATTCCTATTGCGCCTACTTTTTTACTGTTCCTATTGCGGATGGTTGGTGAACTGCAATTATTGATTTGTTCAAGTGTGCTTACATTGCTCGCTGTTATTCGGTGATGGTTTTGGGACAAAGAAATGGGCTTTAACGCTTTTGGCTATCAAAGATGTTGACATTTATACGCACAATAATAAAGTTGTTGCTAGCTTGTAATTCGGAGGGATCATTGTATGTACACGAGTTAGATTTAGACCAAAGACCGAAATAGCACGCAACACTAACAAGAAGGATATGATATTTACAGAACTCACATTAAACATTTGCGAAAAAAAAAAAAAAAAACGAAAGTATCTATTTGTCATGCTAAATTTAGGCCTAAATTATAGCTTGTGCTATTTTTTGTTTTGTTTTTCTTTTTTCGCCAAATATAAAACCAACAATCATGCTAAATTTTATCATGTGCCTCAAATTAATTATATGGCCATTATAATGTGAGCAGTTAGATATATGGCACTGTGGTAGTTAAATTATGATAATATAAATGAATAAGAGGAAAAATATATTTTGTAAGTGAAAATAATGTCTCAACACAAAATATAATATATTTCTATTATATTTTTCGAGTAAAATTTAAAAGACTTATGCTAATTTTAGCATTGTGACTGTTGACATCAAATTTTGGTATAATAATCGGATTATCAAAATAAGAAAATAAGAGGATCAAAATAAAGGGAAACAATGATTTTTAAAGTAGTTTAACTTTTTGAACAAAGAGCTTGCGTCCATTATAGTCACTTTTATTTCTTCAGAGTTTCAATATACTAAAATTCGGATCCTTTTCTCTATACATTAGCCGTATATATATATATATAGGCTTTACAGATTAAGGTTTTTTGTTACAGATGTGGTAATTGAATATTTGAAAAAGAATAGAATAAATACGAATTTAACTTGTATTTATCCTACAACTTATTTTTCTAATTCTAATTCTCGAAACTGTAAATAACATCCTAGATTTAGGACAATCTGGATGAGAATATCTTGTTATGTTTACCTACTCTCCAACGCTCAAATTCTTTGATCTCAGACTGCTTCAAATGAGCTTATACCTCCTCGAATAGTTCAAACATTTCAACCACAGCGAGATTCAAACTAACTCATTAAATATGAGCATATATAAAAATTACATACAACAGTGACACTATAAAGCTCTATCCAATGCAAATATTATTGCTGATATTATATTTGACATAAAAAAATAGCAAAATTATAAATTTAACATGAAATTTATATTTGTACTCAACTGCATAGCGCTATTCAAAAAATTATTTATAGATTTTTTTTACTTAATAATTAAAAAGTTAATTTTGTAATTAGTTGAGTACGAAAAGAGTATATGGATTAAAAACTGAAAATTGTAAAAGTAACCTACTAAGTTTTGGATTGTGTAAATTTTATTTTATAATTATAACATTGTGCTATTTTTGAGATCAAGAATATCACATATTACATTTGACATAACAAAAACATTGTATTGGAGAAGAATATTTGTGTTATATGATAAATTATAGCATTTGCATGATGAAAACATTACACTGAGATGCTCGTGCTATATGTAGCAATGGCACACCTCGGCACACCTCGTTGCATTGGAAATAGAGATCGTATAATCTCGGTGGTAAAAAAAATTATTGATATAATTCAAATTATATTCTATAAATCTAAAAATAATTTTTATATAAAAAATTGACAGAATAAATAATTTTATCTGATTAATTTTTTATATAAAAATTATTTTAAAATTTATAAAATATAATTCGAATTCTATACAAAAGTATCCTAATATTCTACATTTGTAAGTTTAACCCAACTCGGAATATATAACATAGAGAAAAGAAATGACAGTGACCCTTCCCTATCTGAGGCAGACTCTTTGGAGCCACGCATATGGAAGTATGTTGTTTAATTTGACCACACGGCAAAAGCATCTCTCCTCTACACGTTTTTAACTAAGAAATTTAATTACAATTAATTAATACATTTTTTTCTAATCGTGGTTTGCCCGGACATGTGATAGTAATATTTTTTTTTCCTTGATTATTTTTATTAGCTAAGGTAGAAAGATACCTACTCAAGATTGAAGGAAGTATTATAATAAAATCTTTGCCTAGTAAGTGGTATGCAACTGTTGAAATAATATTAATTTATTTAATTAATTGCAGATGGTTCAGAGTTGCTTTTGTTTTGCGGTGTCAGTGTTATACTGCTATTGCCACTAGTGGCCGGGCTGTCCTTTATTTAATAAGTCGAAGGGAAATAAAGCAAATAAAAATTAAAAAAATTCGAGAGATAAGAGGTAAAGTGAATGAGTAATTTATTGTGAGTTGTGAGTAGTAAACTCATTCTCAGATGGTTCAGGAAAATGGTCCCTTAAATGCCGGTTCATGTGCTTACATTGCTCACTGTTTTTGAGTAATGGTGTTGGGACAAAGAAATATGGCTTGGCTTTATAGCTCTTTGGTGGCCATAAAAGATTGAGTAATGACAGGGAAGATGTCGACATTTATTCGCATAATATTAAAGTTGTTGGTAGCTTATAATTGGAAGGGATCAGGGAAGGTATAAGGGTTAGATCAAAGACCCAATTGCACTGAAAACTCAAAAAAACATATGAATATGTATGTATTTTCTCTTGACAGAAGAATAAATAGCACGTGCATGGAAAAACAAAATGAAAGAATCAGAAGAAGCTATGCTCGTTAAAATGGCATTATTTGTTTCAATAATGAGTAAAAAACATGTCAAATCAATTTTGGCTAATTAAATAACATTTATAAACTTTTTTCAAAAAATGAAATTAGAAGTTTTTTTAAGGTATAAATAACATTATTACTACTTTTCAAGATTATTTTTTTAGGACTAATTGTGAAAATTGTGACTCTTTTCTATTTTTTTAATATTTTATTACTAGTCACAGAAGAGATCATAATTGTTACAAGGGATAATGATACAAATTTACTCTAAAGTTTAAGTTATCAGTAAAAAATAACTTTAAGTTTGAGTTTTGCAAATTAATACACTGATATTTGAAATTTCTACAAAGTTATACTTAGGTTACCTAATTAGCTTATTTTAATAATAGAATGACCAACTTACCCCTTATTAGGTAAAAAACAATAGTATATATTTTAAATTGTTTTATAACTAATCTTTTAGTCTTCAGACCGAAAAATGAAAAAAAAAAAATCAAACAAAAAAAAGGTGAGATTGAAATTAAGTTGAAACTAAAACTCATTTTTTTTTCTCTCCCTGCCTCTTGCCATAATCCCTTATATTCTTCTCCCTTCTCATTATAATCACTCTCCTTGTTGCCATAATTCCTCTCATTCTGCCAGAATTGAGCCAAGGAATTTGCCGATGTCAGTGTCGATGTCAATGATAGTGTTGTCGAAGATTGCAAGCATGGTATGCTAGTAGTCTAGAGATACTCGATATTTATGATTTGGAGGTACTCCATATTATCTGAATTTCAAAAGCTCAGGGATAAAAGTCAAAAGTGTAATTGGGTTTTAACTATAGTCAGTAGCATTTTGTTTTGGGTTTTCTATTTTAGGATTAGAGGGTTTTTATTTTCCTATAGAAATGTTTTCATATTTCGTAGTTTCATAGAAATGTTTCCATCAACTTTTGATCAGCTCGGAAAGGAAGATTACTTGGAGCTGACTTTGCGAATCTTCCTTTGCGAGTGATTGATAAGTGTTAATTTACAATTAAATAATGATTTGTTCCTCGCATTACTTTAGTTGTTTTTATACTATTCTGAGACTAATTATATTGTTTTATATTTATTATGTGTCAAAGAAGGAAAGGATTGGAAAGGAGTTGAAAGGGGATAAATTGGAACAAAAATGGAGTAAGGTAGCAAAATCACTGTGGATTAGGACCCTAGTGTCGTGGTGCTAGAACCCGTGTACTAAGAAGCCAACTTCAGAGTTGAAAAATAAAAAGAAATTTCAAGTCTAAGAACCAGAGACTCAGTGTCGTGGCACTTGAGCTCGTGAGTCGCGACACTAGAGGCTTGTTTAGCCACCAAATTTGATTAATTTGATAACTTAAGACTCCTTAATTATGTGGGACTTAACCTAGATATTTTTTAGACCTATTCCTTTGTAAACATGATGTCTTATATTAGATGAGGGCATGTTAGGAGAGGTACAAAATACTAAAAGACCTAGAAAGAAAAAGAGTGAGAGCTTGAAGATGGAAGCTACAGTTATCCTTCGTTCTTATTTCCTTTATACTCTATACTGTTGTTAGATTAGATTTTAGGTTAAGTCAAGATGATTTCAAAGCCTTAGTTATGTAGCTACATTAGTTTTCCAAGTTTTTATATAGTCAATGCTTAATTCAAACTTATCCTATATTCTTATGTGCTTAATGACTATTATGTTGATTGTTTATTATTTGGATGGCCACTGAATGATTTATGATGATATAATGTTACTTGAATAGGACTTAGATATATAATTATCTAATTTTCTATTGTTAGTAGTATGACCATAATTGATAATATAGTTGTATAATTATATGGGATTATGATGGAGAGTAAGACCTAGGTTAAACGATTTTGAGCTTATGAGCTAAATTACTTAGTTTAGTATATTCTCAAGTTCTTAATATATTAGGTCAACTAATTGAGTAAGTGAATCCGATATTACCTAGCTAACAGAATTTAGACGAAGAGCTTGTTTTGTCTAATGAGTTTAAGAAAGAGAATTAGTATAAATGGGTATGTTGTTAATTCCTAACTAATGAGTTTGAATATTCACTAATATGATATTTGGCAATTGATGTGCGGAAGTGATTAGTGGTGTAAAATGAATATTTAACCCAGTTTATTTCATTGCTTTTATTATTTTATTTATTAGCGTTAGTTTTAGTTTTAGTTAGAATCCCCTATAATGCATAGGATTAATAGCTTGATAATTAGAGCAGTTCTTTGTGGGATCGACTTTCTTGTCATTGTACTAGACATTGCTAAATTCTCCTAGGATTTCTATGATAGTTAGATGAAGTATTAAAGATTCTAATTTGACTGCGTTAACGACCATTGTCAGTGATTCTGGAAAAAAGTCAGATTCATAGGTTGATGATACAATAATAGTACAATGGCACATAATAATATAATACATAAATTGAGAAGAGAAATAAGATAATAATATTCTATGGCCTTTAATATTGCATATTGAGGGCTAACATTATGTCATTGTGTTGCCTTTTTGAAGGCATATATGCATTTTTTATGCACCAGAATAGATTTCTGGAACTATTAAGACAAAGGATCAAGTAAATTATAGGTATACCCCATTGTGATGCCGGATGTGGCTAATGTTGATCGAATGCTTTGTGATTTAGGTTTAGTATAATTTCCATTAATTTTTGGTACATTTCTTAGTTTGGGTGTGAATATTTTCAGTTGTTTTTTTGGGGATCTGAGGGGTTTTCAAAGAAGAAAATTAATTTCCACTATTAATTTTTGAAGGGTTTCTTACAAAATTCAAAGCCCAAAATATCAAAAATTGAAAAATTCCGATTGAGTTGAATCTTTTAAAAAATCTTGGAATGATTTAGAAAATATCACTTTTTTTAAGTTTTTTAGTAAAATAATATTTTAAAAAATGATTAGAAAAAATACTACTTTTTATTCAAAATTAGTATTGTTCAATAGTATTCGAGGTAATTGGTTAAGTTAGTATTTCATCAATTAATAAAAAATGATATTTTTTTTTCTATTTAAAATTCAGGATTTCTTAAAAAATTTAAAACTTTGGGATTTTTATTTTTTTTTAAAATTATCATAAACAATCAAAATTTCTCTTTCTTTTTTTTTTAAAAAAAAAAGGAAAATTAACTAACAACGGGTCATTTGATCATTTTACTATTCAACACAGAGTACATTTGCAGAGATTTCAAATATTATAATATTCATTTGTAAAACTTAAATTTAAGGTTATTTTATGTAGAAAATCTAAACTTTAGAGTATGTTTTCGTCATTTATTCTTTTAGCAATAAGTCTCATAAAATTATTCAGCCTCATGGTGATAAAAGGCTCAACCTCACATTTATCAACATGGTTTACCAATCTGAACTGTTTATAAATATTTCAAAAAAAAAAAATGTTTACAAACATCTCTTTAAATGCTTTAGAGAGAGAACTGTTTCACATATTTCCAACAAAAAAAAAATGTCTGCAAACATATCTTTACATGCTTTAGAGAGAGGGGAAAAAAAAAAACGCCTCAACCTTTCTTAATAAAGATAATTCATCATAAACTCTAATTCTCTTGGAAATGTTATAAATAATTAAAGCCTAATTAATTCATTGTATTATCATACAAGAGGTACTTGTATCATCATTCAAGAGGTACTTACATCAAAGATAATGAGATGATTGATTCAAAAAACTGTGATTCCAAACTAATGAGTTTTTTCTTCTTTTCCTTTTTCACTCTATATATTCGATTATGAAATTGGGCAATTGGCAGTCATTAACATACTATCCGCAAGTTATTTTGGTCATATCAGAATAATGAGTTTTCGATGCATAATGATACTATGATTTTTTTTCCCTGTAAGTGCTTGCACCCAACAAAAATCTTATCTATTGATATCAAATTATTTGGTCCTAAACTTGTTTGGCAGAAGAATGAAAAAATTACTAATGTACCCAGCCAAATATTAAAAAATCCCAGATGGGCCAAATGTTTTTAAAACTTGTGGACTCATTTTGAAACATATCAATTTTTAATAAGGTTTTTCGAAAAATAATAGTTTTGATATATAGTGGAAAAATAACACTTTCTTTTCAAAATTAGTAATTTTTCAATAGATCTCAAGGTACTCAGCCAAGTTAGGTAACTTGATTGGTAAATAATATTATCAATTAATAAAAGTGGTATTTTTTGAATATTTTTCAAAATAGTATTTTTCTAATTAAAATTAAAAAAATTTCAAAAAATTTTAAAATCCGAGATTTTTCATTTTTTTTTTAAAATTAGCATAAAAAATCAAATTTTCTCTTGTTTAAGGAGTATGTACAAGAATGCTCCTTTTTTCGGCTTGTGCTTCAACGAAAGCCCCTTTTCTCTTTTATTTATACGTTTATCCCTTTTTTAAATCGTCACATCGCCTATTCCATTTTTACCCTTAAAACTAAGATCGTGGACCGGTACTGACCAATCCAGCAACCTATTGATATTCCGCCTCCTGTCTTTTGTTTTGTGGGCTATTTGGGCATGTATCCTTCCAACATTAGTTTCTCAAAAAAGGAAAGTAAGGTCATTTCAACTTTGTTTTTAAAAAAGTATTGATTTTCTTGATTTAATTTTTTTCAATGTTGAAAAAAATCATTATGTACCACTCATTGATCACTATTTTTTCCTCCTCAAGTGAATAACTGATAGAATACTGTGTTTATCTTTTTTTTTTTCCACTTCTTTTTTATTTTCTCTCAAATAAATATATGACATCATTTTTTTCAAATAAATCATCTATAAATCAATTACTACTATTTTTTTTTTTCCTTTTAAGCAAATCATTCCTATACCAATTACCACAATTTTTTTTTTTCTAGACTACATCATGTGAATCATTGATACACCACCAATTTACTACCTTATTTTTTCTCAAGTAAGTAAATGATTTACTACATTTTTCTTATTTATTTTTATTTTTCTCAAGTAAGTGAATGTTATACCATTGAGTTTCTACTATTTTTTCTTTTTTTTTTTCTCTCTCTATTAAATTATTGATATACTACTAATTTAACCACATTTATCTCAAGTAACTCGTTTACAAACCAATTATTTACAACTTTTTTTTTTATATTTTTTTCTCCACTAGTAATTCATTCATATAATATGGATTTACCACCATTTTTTTCTCAATTAAATCATATAAATAACTTATATACCCTAAATTTACCACCATTATTTTTCCTCGATTAAATCACTTATATGCCACATATTTACCCCTTTTTACTACTCAAGTAAATCATTCATATACCATGGATTTACCACCATTTTTTTTCCAGTTGAATCATGTAAATTATTGATATACTACTAATTTATCAATCACTATTTTTCCTCAAGTAAATAACTTATATACTACTAATTTACCACCACACTTTTCTCTCTTTATATAAATGAAGTAAATTGTTCATATACCCATTAATTTACTTCCATTTTTTCTCAACTAAATGTTGTATATCATTGATATACCAATAATTTACCACCATTCGTTTTCTCAGGCAAATCACTTATGGTCTAGTGACTTAACACTATTTTTTATTTAACTTTTTTCAAGTAAAACAATCACATACAGACATTATTTAAAAAAAAAAACAATCACATACATCTTATTTACAGCCATTTTTTTTTCTCAAACAAAACATTGATATACCTCTAACTAAACACCATTTTCCACTAAAGTAAATAATTTATATACTACTAATTTACCTTTTTTTTGTGTTTTTCTCTCCAATTAAATCATGTAAATAATTTATATACCTCGAATTTACTCTCATTTTATTTTCCTCAATTAAATAAAATAAATAATTGACATACCAATGTTTTATCACCATTTTTCTCAAGTCATCGATATCATTGAATAATTTACTGCCCTTTTTTTTTTTAACCGTAACTCAGTACATCACAAAGGTCAAATAAATTATTAGTATTTACTAATTTTAATTTAATTGACAATAATATTTTTTACCGACTATATCAATGATATACCAATTATATACTAATTTTTATAGTTAAATAATTCAATAAGTTAATTTCTTTTTTCTATTCAGGACAAATTGATAGTATATCACTATGATCCACCAAATTAATAGTTTATGTTATTTTTAAAGTCTTTCTACGGATTAATTATCAAGATTTTGATGTTTACAAGAATTCATTCAAAAAATTCCATGAGTTGATATATAGACATATATATAGTATATTGGTAGTTTGCCGATAATAGATTGGAAGAAAAAAAAAAAACAGCCAAAGACGTTAAAGAAATAATTGAAGTAGTCAACCTCACAAACCCTAAAACCCAGATATTTGAGTGATAACAATAACCATAATATTATTCACTGGTTTGAAATTGAATGGAAGCTCCAAATTCTTCGACCTCATATGCTCATCCTTCAAATTGAACAACTTCTCCATTGAATTAGAGTTGAAACACCAGATTTCTCTTCCCAAATTAAACGATTCGAGCTCAATGTTCACCTCTCCGTCGAGCTAAAAGCAGTATTTGACGCTCTTCCTCGGCAGCAACACTATTTTAGCCAAAACAGCCACATAAATGAGAGAGAATGGGGAGTTGGGAAAGACAAAAGTGGAATACAATAATTATTATTGTAAAAAAGGGCATGAATGTTAATTTAAGAAAAAAGGATATGGAGTGATTCAAGGTGAAAAAAAAGAGTTTGTCTAAAGTTTAAAAAATTTATGTGTGAATTCAAGGATCAGAAATCATAAAATATATTAGTTATATTTTTATTAAATTTATAATAAGTAACACTCATTAGTTCTCTATTTATTTTTTTTTATTTTAAAAAAGTGGTGCCAAAAAAAGGCACTGCAGTACTTTTCTAGTTAAATTCTCGTTGTTTAATAGTGTTTGAAAATTTTCAAATAGCCATCCAAAATTCGGCCATTGGCTTAGAAGCCCATTTGATTTTGTGGGCTACAGAGTATGAGGCATGTCCATGCATACAGGCCCAAATGGTTCACGGTTGAGGGTGATTTGCGTGTTTGGAGTACGGGTCAAATACCTGTTTTCACTTTGAGAGACAAAATTGACCAAACTAATATATCAAATGAATTTCACTATGAATGCCATCCATTGCTGTGGGTTCAATATCACATAGCCAAATACTCATTTATTTTGTAAAAACAAATTAAATAACTTCATATAGCTTATTTTTCTCTAGAAGTCCTAGACTTCCTAGTCACTTTTTAGATGTTAAGTTGCCATTTGAGCTATTTCCAAACAACATTCTTAATTATCAGAGCAAATATTAAGTTCAATCCAAGATCAAACGTTGGTTCATAGCCAAATTAAGGAAAAATAAGGAAAAAAACTTGCGTATTAGAATTGTAATGATCTAACTGTTTAACCGAAAAGAAAAAAGAAAACTATGCTCTGACTTTATAATGTATAGATGTCAAGGTGTGAATAACCATAGGCAATGACTTTTCTTTTCAAAATTCAGTTACTGTTATAACTCCTTGGACCTTTGACTACTGCCTCCCTCCAATAGTAACGGTCAAAAAAGTAATGTTTGAAAAGTCATGTTGGAAAATTGCTTTCGAGTTCAACCAATTAAAAACGAAAAAATGGAGACTCAAAGTCCCAGGAGTCTCACAACGAAACAAAACCAGTTACACATCCCACTTCGAATTTCCCCCGTCGTCTAAAAACCAGAATCCCACTCCAAATGCGGTTCTTCATCATCTTCTTCTTCCTCTGTTTAGCCTCGACTTTTCACAGTCTTACTTTCTCCATCGCCAGAGACCACTATGAAATGGAAACCAACCCGCATCGAGAATTGGACTCCTCGGCTCTTTGTCCCCTAAACACCGACGCTTTTCGCAATATGATCCTCCAAAGCGCACAGCGCGTAATGTTCCTCGACGTCCACACCGAATGCCAGTACATGCTCCAAGGACTCCGGCTACTTCGCGCCGAGTATCTCCGCACCACCGGCCTCTTCTTCCCGCCTCCGAACACCGCCGAGCCTTGTTGGGAAGCGTACGAGAGCTTGGTCGACGAATCCATACCCGGTTTTGGAATCCAATCGACTTGCGGCTTCAGTACTAGTTTCATGTCACAGGGGTGTTTGAATATCACTACCCGGTCGCAGTTCGAAGCTCTAGTTTTGGAGTCAGAGCTCAAGCAAATATGGGGTTCTTGTAACCAGTCTTTGCATTATAGTTCGCCTTGTGGCTCGTGTGTAGCGAGTTTGACAAAGGTGCTTGAGACCCACTTTAATGGCAGTAGTAATCGGAATGCATCGGATTGTGCCGGGTATCCGTTTTTATACGCCGCGGCTTTTGTAAATCCATACGGGCCGACCAATTTGGACACGGTTAAGTGTTTGTTCACGCTCGACTTAGGTCTGAAAAGCGGGGCATCTAAGAAGAAGAAGAAGTCGGTGTTTTGGACTGTGTTCGGAGGTTGTGTAACGGGGTCCTTTGGGGCAATTGGGATTGTTTCGATTCTGTGGAAAAGGCACCGGAGGAGGAGGAAGAGGAAGACGGATATGGCCGAAACAGAGATGGGTTTCGTTCGTACAATTGAACCCACTGGTGGAAATACGACAATGGTTAAGTTGTCGTTTGAGGAAATCAAAACAGCTACGAAAAATTTCTCGAGGGAGAACAAAATTGGGGTGGGAAACTATGGGAATGTTTACAGAGGGGTTTTGGAGGACGGTTCCGAAGTGGCGCTGAAAAGGTTCAAGAATTGCTCGGCAGCAGGGGATGAAACTTTCTTGCATGAAGTTGAGGTCATTGCTAGCATTAGGCATGTGAATCTTGTGGCGCTAAGAGGCTATTGTACCGAAACAATGCCCGTGGAAGGGCACCAGAGAATCATTGTTTGTGAATTGGTGAAGAACGGAAGCCTGTTCGATTATCTTTTCGGGTTCGAAACAACGAAGCTCAGTTGGCCGACTCGCCGGAAGATTGCTCTTGGTGTGGCTCGGGGATTAGCTTACTTGCACAATGGGGTAAAACCTTCGATCATTCATAGAGATATAAAAGCTAGTAACATACTTATAGATGAAAATTTCGAGGCCAAACTCGCCGATTTCGGACTTGCGAAGTTCACTCCGGATGGATTTTCCCATTTGAGTACCCGGGTAGCCGGGACACTCGGTTATGTTGCTCCCGAATACGCTCTGTATGGCCAATTATCGGAGCGAAGTGATGTTTATAGTTTTGGGGTTGTGCTTCTCGAGCTCTTGAGCGGGAAAAGAGCCGTCATCGAAGCCGACGACAACATGGGAACTTTGCTTTTGACAGATTGGGCATGGTCCCTAGTGAAACAGGGGAGAGCATTGGATGTGATTGAGGACATGCATGAATTGGGCCCCCCGGATGAAATGGAGAAGTATGTTTTGGTGGCAGTGATTTCTTCTCATCCTCTATCGCATGCTANTGCTACATTGTACAAGAAAAAGAGATGACTATCATTATCCATTGCCTAAGGATATGACGACATTACTTGTTGGGCACTCACTTTATGATCATGACTGATAACATAGCCACAAGCTACTTTCAAACTCAGAAAAAGTTGAGTCCTAAGAAAGCTCGATGGCAAGAATTTTTGGCAGAATTCGGCTATAAGCTTGAATACAAACCTGGGAGGCCAATGTGGTGATAGATGCTCTAAGTAGAAAGACGGAGTTGGTCCCCTTAAGCAGGCTCGATAGCACTTTGATGGAGAAAATCAAAGAAGGACTAGAACACGATGTTCTTGCAAAGAGCTTGCTGCCCCTAGTGAAGGAAGGAAAGACGAGATACTTTTGGCTAAACAATGGACTTCTCTACACCAAAGGTAACTGACTTTATATGCCTAAGTAGGGGAACTTAAGAAAAGAGCTCATCAAAGAGTGTCACGATTCTTTGTGGGTTAGTCACCTAGATCAGAAGTGCACTCTTGCTCTTATCAAAGTTATCTACTATTACCCTCAATTGAGGGATGGTGTCGAGGCCTATGTACGAACTTGTCTTATGTGCTAATAAGACAAGATAGAACAATAATCACCGGATGGATTGTTAGAATTTTTTCCCATTCCTAAGAGGCCATGGGAGAGTGTTTCTATGGATTTTATCACTAGCCTGCCTAAGTTGGAGGGCTTTGGCAACATTATAGTGGTGGTTGATCACTTCAGCAAGTATGCCACCTTCATCCCTACTTCACATGATTATCCTGCCGACAAGAACACGCGAGTCTTTTTGAAGCATGTTGTAAAGCTTTGGAGAGTTCCATCAAATATCGTTAGTGATCGTGATCCTCAATTCACTGAAAGGTTTTGGACAGAATTGTTCAAATTGATCAGTTCAGACTTGAACTTTTCTACTAGCTTTCACCCCCAAAGTGTTGGCCAAACGAAAAAGGTGATGCCTTGTTGAAGCTATATTTGAGGCACTTTGTGATTGAGGACATGCATGAATTGGGCCCCCCGGATGAAATGGAGAAGTATGTTTTGGTGGCAGTGATTTCTTCTCATCCTCTATCGCATGCTAGACCGGCTATGGACCGCGTTGTGCAGATGTTGGAGGAGGTTTTTCCGGCTCCAGCGACCTCGGACCGGCGTCCACCTCTTCTAGGTGAGCTTGATGATCTAAGGCAGTTGGTGAGCTATGGAGGTTGGAGTCCGAATTACATTTCAGGCTTTGATGAGCAGGAGTTATTTGTTTGTAGCAGTGACCATCCAATGATAGACCGTTTGTGTAATGAAGAAAATTCAACAAGATAGAGTTAGAGTATGATACATTTGGGTAGGCATGCTCGGTTCAATAATTTTTGGTTTCTTGTTCTGTAGAACATGTAGATACAAATTTCTTTTAATTCAATTCTCTTATGTTACTATAGTAACAAGGAATGTGTAAATTTAGTCCTGGAAATTTTTAATTTGTAAAGAATAAAACTTGTATTACCAATTTTCCAACTTCAAATTTCCATTAACAATTGCATATGCGGAACGGTAGGATACCTTGAGTCGAGAAATTATGCAAAAGAACTTCTCACTTAATTTTGAAATTGATAAAATATTCCTTCCACATTTTAAGGAATAATAAACCTTGTACAAACTGTTGTTTTTAATAAAACAAGAATAGTCATCATCAATCAACTAAAATCAGAATATTACCAATGAATATCGCTCATCTACTATCATGCAAAATATAATTAATATCCATTTGATGTTTGAGGCATATTAACATTTCGAGGGGTTTAGAGAGTTACCTCTCAAGCCTTCTAAGAAATTGCACTTGCAGTCTTTACACCTGAACAACCTACAAGATCAATAATCTAAGTATGCTATTGGTTGATCATGACTCTCGTCTCTTTGCCTTAGCATTGTTACTACTCCGACACATACTACACACAACTTGTAACATCTAGTTTCAAGCTAGGTGTTATGCCCCGCTCATTTGAAAATCTAAATATTGCTGCATATGGCTCTAAGATCCTCTATATATACTGCTCACCCAAAAGAATAGAAGAAGGCCCTAGAACGTGGTGAATGCTTATAGAATGATCAAGAGAGGTCATGGCCATGCTAGAAGACTCTGGATGGTACTACTAAGTCCTAGAACGTTCTAGATAAGACCGGATGGTACTAGATAGGTTGGGATGATCCTAGAAACTTCTATAATGACTTGAAAGAGTCAAGATACTAGGTGAACCTCCTAGAAGGATCTAGGCCATGCTTGTTCTAGATTTCTTCATGTAAATATCTTTGTAGATATTACTATTTTATTTGGGAAGATTTTAGACCCTTTGTAAGATCATTCTACTTGGCACGATCATAACCCTTGGTTGGTTTAAACTCTGACTATATAAAGAATCTGTTGAGTTCATTTTATATAAATCTCATTTGTGAGAGTTGTAAGCATTTTAAGAGTAATATAAAGTTTCTATTTACTAAAACTCTCTTATCCTTTATCACTTTGTCTCAAAGCATACTTCAAGTCTCTTTCTTGAGTATTGGTAGACTGACTTAGTACGACAGACTGTGTTAAGTGCCGCACGATTGTCTAGTTTGAGGCTAGGGTCATGACAACATGGTATCAGAGCTTTGGTTGCTCGTTATATCTTGGTAGTTCCATTATCTATATAAAGACTATAGTTGCAACTCCTCACCTCGTTAAAGTTGGTGCTTCTGAACGTGGTGACTAGCTTAGAAGCTAGATTGTCCCGACTAGAGTCTAACTTGGGCACGTTGGGTAAGCAAATAGACGATCTAGATGACTGTTGCGACGGTTTAGAGACCGAGGATGCGGAGATCCATAACAACATCAAAGATGCACTTGGTGGGTTAGAGGCTGACTTAAGGCATGAGATCGAGTCTCTTCATTTAGAGATTACCAATGTATGAGATTTCTTCCAAAGAGAACTCACTAATATTTTACTTAGAGTAGATGAGATGGGTGGGGTGCAAGCGAGTGGTGGCCACAGGGGTGACCACCACAATAAGTATTAAGGCAAGAAAGGTCGAGATGCCTAAACCAAAGATCTTTAATTATACTCGGAATGCTCGGGAAGATGAGAATTTCCTATAAGGACTCGAGTAATACTTTAAAGCCGTCGGTGTGACGGACGTCGCAGGTAAAATTCGTAATATTGCCTTGTATCTAACTGATACCATGATGCTATGATGAAGGCGGAAACACGGGGAGATGCAATGATGGGTGTGCACCATAGTCACCTTTGATAATTTTAAGAGAGAGCTAAAGAGGCAATTCTTTCCCTAGAATGCCGAAGAGGATGCAAGAGGCCGTCTTTGCTGCCTTAAACAATCTAGTAGTATTAGAGACTACATGAAAGAGTTTACCATACTCTTGCTCGAAGTTCCTGACACTTCAGATAAATATGCCCTGTTCTTGTTCATAGATGGTCTTCAGAATTGGGCTAAGTTAGAGCTTAAGCACTGTAGAATTCAGGACTTAGACGATGTTATCGCTGTAGTTGAGAGCCTTTTTGATTACTCTACCAATAAGGACCCTTTGAAGGCCAAAGACAAGAAAGGTAGTGGAACAAAGAGTGGGGAAGAGCAAACAAAAGGAGGAAAATGGAACAAAGATAGTTCCTCCTACAAACACAAGGACAAGGGTAAGGAGAAGGAAGATCGTGACTCCTCCAAGCCAAGAGTCAAGTGCTTCCTTTGCAATGGGCTCATTAGGTACGCGAGTGTCCCAAGAAGAAAGCTCTCAATGCTTTAATCGCCTCCGAGCAAAGCTAAGAAGGAGGTGATAGGGAAGATGGTGGTGCACGTCTTAGTTCTTTACAACTCCTTAACACCTTACAATTAGCCCCTAAGTCACAAGCTAAGGGTCTACTATTTGTTGATTCAACAATCGATGGTAAGGCCACAAAAGCCTTCGTTGACACAGGCATATCCCACAACTTTATCTCTGTCGAGGAAGCTAGATGGTTGAGCTTATCGGTGTCCAATGGAAGAGGCTCCCTCAAGACAGTAAATTCAGCAGCACGCCCCATCCATGGGGTTACTCATGGTTTCAAGACTAGCCTAGATGCATGAGCTAGCCAACTTGACTTATTAGTGGTACCAATGGACGACTTTACAGTGGTGCTTGGGTTAAAGTTCCTTGATATAGTACGAACATTCTCCGTTACTTTTGCCAACTCTATGTGCATTATAGATGATGAAAAGACTTATGCGGTACCAACAGAGAAGTACACGAAAGTGAAAAACAAAGTACTTTCTGCATTTCAATTCAAGAAGGGCTTGAAAAGGGAGGAGTAGAGTTACTTGGCCATCCTAAAGGAGCACGATGATAAAGAGTTGGAACCTCAAGATGACTTGCCCATAGAAGTACAAGCTATCTTAGATGAATTCTAAGATGTGATGCCTGATGCCCTGTCTACGAAACTTTCACCTAGAAGGGAGGTGGATCATAAAATCGAGCTTGAGCCAAGCACGAGGCCACCTGTGATGAGTCCCTATCGAATAGCCTCTCCGGAGTTAGCAAAACTCCAGAACTAACTAAAAGAGTTGCTTGACGTAGGTTTCATCAAGCCCTCCAAAGCCCCTTTAGATGCCCCGGTATTGTTTTAGAAGAAGAAAGATGGCTCACTAAGGATGTGGATTGATTACCGGACTCTTAACAAGGTGACAGTAAAGAACAAATATCCTATCCCACTTATTGCCAACTTGTTCAATCAACTTGGGAACGCTAGATACTTCTTGAAACTTGATCTACGTTTGGGATACTACCAAGTATGCATAGTAGAAGGAGATGAGCCCAAGACCACATGCATGAAAAGGTATGGTACTTACGAGTTCTTAGTCATGCTATTTGGTCTTTCCAATGCACTCGCTACCTTCTATACCCTTATGAATAAGCTATTCCATCCCTACCTCGATCGGTTAGTGGTAGTCTATCTTGATGATATAGTCATCTATAGCAAGACCATGGAAGAATACCTAAAACATTTGAAGAAGGTATTCGAGGTCTTAAGAGAGAATCAACTGTTTATCAAGAAAGAGAAATACTCTTTCGCCCAAGAGGAAGTGATGTTCCTAAGGCATAAGATAAAGGATAGGAAACTTATGATGGATAAAGCCAAGGTGCAAGCCATCCAAGAGTGGAAACCTCCTACTAAGGTACCGGAGTTGAGATCTTTTCTTGGACTTATGAACTACTATAGACGATTTATCAAATCCTACTCAGCAACAACAACACCACTTACTAACCTACTTAAGAAAAACAAGTCTTGGGAGTGGATACTTGAGCATCAAGTCTCGTTCGAAAACTTGAAGAAAGCGGTAAGTGAAGAGCCCATTCTCAGTTTTCCTGATCACTCTAAGGCTTATGAACTTCACAAAGATGCCTCTGACTTTGCTATTGGTAGAGTACTAATACAAGAAGGGCATCCCATTGGTTATGAAAGCCGCAAGCTTAATGACACCAAAAGATGCTACATTGTACAAGAAAAAGAGATGACTATCATTATCCATTGCCTAAGGATATGACGACATTACTTGTTGGGCACTCACTTTATGATCATGACCGATAACGTAGCCACAAGCTACTTTCAAACTCAGAAAAAGTTGAGTCCCAAGAAAGCTCGATGGCAAGACTTTTTGGCAGAATTCGGCTATAAGCTTGAAAACAAGCCTGGGAGGCCAATGTGGTGATAGATGCCCTAAGTAGAAAGACGGAGTTGGTCGCCTTAAGCAGGCTCGATAGCACTTTGATGGAGAAAATCAAAGAAGGATTAGAACATGATGTTCTTACAAAGAGCCTGCTGCCCCTAGCGAAGGAAGGAAAGACGAGACACTTTTGGCTAAACAATGGACTTCTCTACGCCAAAGGTAACTGACTTTATGTGCCTAAGTGAGGGAACTTAAGAAAAGAGCTCATCAAAGAGTGTCACGATTCGTTGTGGGTTAGTCACCTAGATCAGAAGTGCCCTCTTGCTCTTATCAAAGTTATCTACTATTAGCCTCAATTGAGGGATGGTGTCGAGGCCTATGTACGAACTTGTCTTATGTGCCAATAAGACAAGATAGAACAATAATCACCGGACGGATTGTTAGAATTTTTTCCCATTCCTAAGAGGCCATGGGAGAGTGTTTCTATGGATTTTATCACTAGCCTGCCTAAGTCGGAGGGCTTTGGCAACATTATAGTGGTGGTTGATCACTTCAGCAAGTATGCTACCTTCATACCTACTTCACATGATTATCCTGCCGACAAGAACACGCGAGTCTTTTTGAAGCATGTTGTAAAGCTTTGGAGAGTCCTATCAAATATCGTTAGTGATCGTGATCCTCAATTCACTGAAAGGTTTTGGACAAAATTGTTCAAATTGATCGGTTCAGATTTGAACTTTTCTGCTAGTTTTTACCCCCAAAGTGATGGCCAAATGAAAAAGGTGATGCCTTGTTGAAGCTATATTTGAGGCACTTTGTGAGTGCTAACCAAAAAGATTAGGTAAAATTACTTGATGTAGCCTAATTCTTTTTTAACCTCCAAAGGAGCGAGTTTACGGGCGAAAGTCCCTTCAAGATAAACTCCACATACCTTAGCGATAAGTTACAGTGGGAAGAGTTTAGCGATATTCAAGTTTGCTAAAATATAGCATGAACAAGCGGAGTTGGCTAAGGCTTACTTGAATAAAGCTTCTAAAAGAATGAAGAAATAGACCAACAAAAAGAGAAGGCAGATTGAGTACCAATAAGAGAATTTAGTCCTTGTCAAACTGCTACTCTTACAATTCAAGACCTTAGGAAAGGCTCATAAGGAGTTGGTACGCAAGTATGAAGGTCCATTTCTGGTGCTCAAACATAGTAGTAAGGTCTCCTATAAGCTTCAACTCTCTACTAAGTTAAAGATTTTCTATGACTTCGATGTTAGCATCCTAAAACCCTACCAGGAAATGAGAAAGATCCTTCAAGAAGCGAGTCCAAAAGGGCTTATACTGCGGTGGTAACCTCTTTTAATAAAAAGGTGGAGTGTATTCTGGCTGATCGCTTGATCCGCTGACGTCATGTGCTTAATTATCGAGAATAGTTAGTACAATGGAAGAATTTGCCTGAGGCCGAGGCTAGTTGGGAGCATGAGGATGCCTTATAGTAATTCAAAAACCATATCGAGTAGTTCAAAGTCAATGGTGCGACGGGGACGTCACGAACTTGAGTGGGGGAGGGTGTTATACTCCGCTCATTTGACTACCCAAAATCCAAATGTTGCTGCCCAATGCTCTAAGATCCTCTATATATACTGCTCACCCAAAAGGATAGAGGAAGACCCTAGAACGTAGTGGACACTTTTAGAATGATCAAGAGAGATATTAACCATGCTAGAAGACTCTAGATGGCGCTACTAAATCCTAAAAGGCTCTAGACAAGGCCGAATAGTGTTAGATGGATTGAGACGGTCCTAAAAACTCCTAAAATGACTTGGAAGAGCCAAGATAGTAGGTGAATCTTCTAGAAAGATCTAGACCATGTTTATTTTAGATTTCTCTATGTAAATATATTTGTAGATATTACTATTTTATTTGGGAAGATTCTAGACCCTTTGTAAGATCCTGCCATTTGGTACGATCATAATTCTTGGTTGGTTTAGGCTTTGCCTATATAAAGGACCTATTGGGTTTATTTGTACATAAATCCCATTTATGAGAGTTGTAAGCATTTTAAGAGTAATACAAAGTTTTTATTCACTCAAACTATCTTATCATTTGCTACTTTGATTCAAAATTTACTCTAAGTCCCTTTCTTGAGGAATAGTAGCTGACTTAGTATGACGGACTGTGTTAAGTGCCGCATGATTGTCTAATTTGAGGCAAAGATCGTGACATATGTTCCTTAATATCAAAAAATAGCCTTCATGGGCCTCATTATGTGTCTCTATATAGGAGAATTTTGGCCCAATGGGCGACCAAAATTTGTAAAGAGACAGAATTCATAGGCCCAAGCTAGTTACTTAGCTAGTATTCATTAGCACTTAATTTTTTCGATTCTGAAGTTCTATTATACAAACATATATAGTTGTTCTTTATATACTTCAATTATGATATTTCATAGTGAACAGCCAAGGGTTATACTAGCTTATACAAAATATTCTAACACAATTTCACGCCGAAGAGAATTCTCTTTTTGTTTCTATTTTAAAATACAAGTGAAATATAAATATCAGCTGCCGAAATGGAATTGTTCGTGGGAAAGGTGTGAAAGTGAATCAAGAATAGCACAATCATATATCTTTTATTTTATTGACGTGCATAATAATAAAATAAATTTTACCTACTTGAAAAATATTGCAACTTTGCATAATCCCTTGCTCAAAACGACCGCAACACGAGATACAATATTCATATAGTTTCTCCACCAAGCTACAACTCTTCGAGAGCTTAAAATGGTCAATGGAATTAGATACAAAGGATTTAATTATGTGAGTTTTGGGACACTAATTGGTGTGTTAGTCTGGTCAAATAATTAAACACGCCATTACCCAATTATAGAAAATAAAAAAGTATCTTAACCACGAGTGGATTAGGTCATATACATCATTAGAACGTGTGTTAGTGGTATTCAAGCACAAAAAAGTCTATAGTGGATCGAATATAACTTTTATGTATTGTTGGATATCTAGTTGGCACAATTTGTTGAAATAGATGTTAGAATCTAGAATAAAAAGGATACCTTGACGTAACAAAAGTCGAAACATGTCAATTTAAGATGATGGTTTCTAAGAAGAAAAGGAAAAAAAAAAAACAAACAAAACAAAAACAAAAAAAAAAAAATGGTGGTGGTTTCGAAAGAGAGTAAGACATTTGGCATTTTTTAATTAAGCTAAACCCATGGATTAACTTCTTGAGAGAAATTAAATTGTTGTTTTACCAAGTCCAGTTCACAAGGATTCTAATAATTATATATTAATATTATCAGCTCCAATGAGCCATTTAGAACGCAATCCCATCCCATTGTCAAAAGTCTAGAAACAATACACACAATAGAAGTTAATAACTAATCTAATACATGGTCGGAGAACAAGTCTACAAAAGACAAAAGTCAGTCAGAGCCAAATGGAAATTTTTTTACAAAAAATAAATTAAAAAAGGTAGAGTTGAGAGACATTTAACACTAAATCTTAGCCATCCGAGTCTAATAACTTTGTCAAATATTTCATGATCTCATCGAATCGGACGGCTCAAAATAATCATCATAAAAAGTCAAAAATCCCAAAGGTCAAAGTAAGGTGTCATTACATATACCCAAAAAAATCCCTTTCCGCTTCCCTCCATTAACAACTGTCCAAAACCAACCAATTTTCAAATTGAAACTATCCAAACTGTACTGAAGTTAAGACTCTCAATTCCAAGAAGAAAGACAATAATAACGGCGGTCACTCCAATTTTCAGACCAAAACACCGAAAAATGTCTCCTTTTCTCTTAATTTTTCTTGGATTAGGGTTAGGGTTTATCATCCCTGTAACCAGTTTTCATGGAGCTCCGGTTACTAAATTGGGCGAAGCCGATTGTCCGTTAAATCTCGACTCGTTCAGACAACTCATCGTTCAAAGCTATCAACAATTCCCCTCGCTCGATAGCGCGACCGAGTGCCAGTATGTGGTTCAAGGGATCACAATGCTTCGATCGGAGTATCTTCAATCCACCGGGTATTTTTCTCTTCCTCAGAATGTTTCGGATATTTGCTGGAAAATGTATTCGGATTTAGTTAGAGAATTTATGCCCCAATTCGTGATTGAGTCCAGTTGTGGGTTCAATAGTAGTTTGCTTTCGAAGAGTTGTTTGGGTATTCGAAATAGGTCCCAATTTGAGGGCCTTATTTCAGGGGAAGAGTTGGGAAAAATATATGGTTCATGTGATCAGCCTTTGAAGGATGATCGGCAATGTGGGTTGTGTTCGGATCAGTTGTTGAATGTCAGAAATGCTTATTTTCGCGGTGGGAGATCGCCGATTTGTGATGGGTATCCTTTTATGTATGCTGCCGCTTTTGCGAATAGGTTTGGCCCAACTGATATATGGACTGCCAAGTGTATGTTTTTGGTCAATTTAGTCCCGACTAAGACCAAGACTAGAAACAGGAGAGCAGTGCTTCGGGGGATTTCGGCAGGGTGTTTCTATGGCGTTATTGGGGGAGTTGTTGTGGTTTCATGTCTTTGGATGTGGCACAAGAAAAGGAAGAGGAGGAGGAACGAAGCTCGGGTTCAAGCTGAGACTGCTTTCTTTTCGGGGATGGGAAGGGTTGGTGGGAATACAACTTTGCTAAGGTTCACATTAGAGGAAATAAAAAAGGCTACTGGGAATTTCTCTAGGCATAATATTATTGGTATGGGAGGATATGGGAATGTTTACAAGGGGGTTTTGGAAGATGGGTCTGAAGTTGCAGTCAAAAGGTTCAAGAACTGCTCTGCTGCTTGGGATGAGATTTTTGCCCATGAAGTGGAAGTTATTGCTAGTGTTAAGCACGTCAATCTTCTCACTTTGAGAGGCTATTGCATGATGACTGTGCCTCTAGAAGGCCACCAGAGAATAATAGTCTGTGAATTGATTCGAAACGGAAGCGTTTATGACCATCTTTTTGGATCAGTGGAGGAGAAGCTTAGTTGGCCAACTCGTCAAAACATTGCACTTGGAATGGCCCGTGGATTAGCTTATCTACATTACGGGGTGCAGCCAGCTATCATCCACAGGGATATTAAGGCTAGTAATATACTCCTCGATGAAACATTTGAGCCAAAACTGGCTGATTTTGGCCTTGCAAGGTTCACTCAAGAGGGGTTTTCACATTTGAGCACCAAAGTGGCTGGGACACTCGGTTATGTTGCCCCAGAATACGCCATGTATGGGCAATTATCCGAAAGAAGCGATGTCTACAGTTTTGGTGTTGTTCTTCTTGAGCTTTTGAGTGGGCAAAAGGCAGTTATTTCAGTTGATAACCCTGAAACTTTGCTTTTGACAGATTGGTCGTGGTCTCTAGTGAAAGAAGGTAGAATGTCGGATATCATTGATGAAGACATGCCTGAGTTGGGCCCACCGAATGAAATGGAGAAATATGTCGTTATTGCAGTTCTCTGTTCTCATCCAGTAGCCTATGCTAGGCCAACAATGGACCATGTTGTCAAGATGTTGGAAAATGATTCTCCAGTTCCCTCAATTCCTGACCGTCCATTTCCTCTTTTATCACAGTTTGTTCCTAAGGACATTCCATTAAGCGTCAGTGGCTTGAATTACACGCCAAACCCGGCTGTTCAGCAGTCTTTTGCTTTTAACATTGATCACCCTGTCGTGAACTCAAGAGATAAAACGGCTGGTTCGGGTTCAAACACTTGAAGCAGATGTTTGGAATTATAGTGACGAATTTGACTTCTAGTACCAAGCTGAGTTGTGTTTCAAAATCTTTTTTTCCTTCCTTTTTGTAACATAAGTATATAACACATGTATATGAAAATACTTTCACTATTTTGAAGTGAAATAAACTTTGACTTGTAGAATTCGAATTTTTATTAAAGTTTCGGAAATAGAAGTAGTCCTGTAGATTTTTTCGCAGGCCAAGTTTGCGAATGCAATTCTTCTGAACTTGACACTTGGAGAACATATTATATCAACAGAAAAACATGGCATTAAATTCAGGGAATGAATCCACATCACAATGCATGGATATAAATCGTGTTAATTCATAATATTTTGTGGGCAATACTTATACAGCATGACACTCATTTACTTGAAATGCTTTGACCCTTTGTCATTCTGGCTGAAGCCAAGTTTTATGTTCTGAAATTTGAATCTGAAGTTCCGAACAAGAAGAGTTACCAAACATACCAAGTGGAATCAAAGGATGGGAGGACTGCAAATTAAGGCACCAGTGGATCCAGTACATGCTTGGTGGAGGAGATTCACATGAACCAGAAGGGTCTAGTTCCCTGTGAATTGATTCGAAAAAGAAACCTCTATGAGACTTTGACCATCTCTTTGGTCTTGCACCCGCAGTGTTATGTGAGACCGTATTGTATTTGTTCCTATTATATGATCTGGTGGTTAAATTTATGGTGCGGGACTAGGGAAAAATAGACGTGCCTGCCCGTACCACCAACCACAATAATTGCTCTATTATTTTAAACTAATTACTTCATCAACCAGCTTTCCCAAAAGATTCTTATACTTGCTCCGTCAATTTTTTTATTATTATATTTTGAAAGCTTCATTGAATTAAATACCAATTGAATGGAGGAAGTGCTTATGCAGTACAGAAATAAGGCATGGACATGGAAGAAGGAGAAGCAGAGAAAAGTCCATTTCTTGTTAAAGAAATAGAATTCGAGAACAATGGCAAAGGCAGTACCGATGCCTCGTCGTCATCGTCCTCGGTTACTTCTGCTGTCGTTTTTAGCACTTTCGTTGTCTACTGTGGTGCTTTTTCTCTTGGAAATGTTGTGAGTACCATTTCATTAACAGTTTTTATACGTTCAGAAATCAAATAATATTTACATATGTGCATTATTGAATACTGATAAATATGGTAGTGATAGTGAACGTTGGTCAAATTCATATATTTGTCAGCGTACACAGTCCAGCAACATTTCTTAGTTAGGCTGAAGTCTCAGTTAATTGGTGCTATAAGATTCCATTTTTACTTTGAAGGGAGAATATATATTCTTAAGTGTAATTTTGAACTAATTGAATTGAGTGCTGTGTTTAAGTATATATCTTCTATGTATGATTTTGCTTTTGCAGGTGGGATATACGTCACCAGCAGAGTCTGGAATTGTAAATGAACTAGGCGTTACTTTGGAACAGGTAAAAGCAAAATTTGAGTGCATTAGGTTCGTTAGATTGTAATTACACCACATACCTCGTCCTCTATCTTTGTCTGTACTCTTTACAGGTTTTTGAATCCTAAATCTCTTTCGAAAAGGAAATGGTTTTAGCTTTTACTCATAACTCTTCTTTTTTGTTTTTTGAAAGGTCATAGTCACCAACTTGAGAATTTAGTTTCCTTATACTAAAGTGCGACATTGATTATGTTTCACTGGTATCATCCAGTCTGTTTCAATTTGACTATTTCTAAACTTATAAATTTGTTCATCATGGTGGATTCATTTGATACCATAAATCAGACTGAAATCAAAACCATTTGGTTTAGTTTTTCCCAAGTTCCTTGGAATTTGCTCGATAACAATTTCATTTTTTTTGTTTTCTTTTAGAAAGTGAAATAGATTGTGGAAATCTTCTCAAAATTTTGTTCAAGAAAATCTCCACAATTCTATTGTAACATTTTGTACCCATTGATGCAGTATTCAACGTTTGTTTCAATATCTATTATTGGATCAATATTTGGAACAATATGGAGTGGAAAACTAGCAGATTTTGTAGGTCGGAGATGTGTAAGAAATTATTTTCTCGTGTAAGCCATATTTACACATGTTTTGGTAAAAGATTAATGGTATGAACACAACACTAACATTTTGGCTGATTTTGAGATGCAGGCGATTGCGGTTTCAGCTTCATTCTGCATCATGGGGTGGCTTGCCATAGCATTTGCAAAGGTTTCTATTTCTTACTCTTTGCTTAATTATATGTGAGAACGAATTACAGTGTAATTGAGTGCCATTCACATAAATTCTAAGAAACATGAACTCGTCATTTGTCATGCTAAGAAAAATGAGTATCAAAATATAACTTCGATCAAACCAAATTTTAAGTTGTAGCAGCTCAAACCAAATTATAACATTATGTATAATGATTTAAAGGGTCCATGGTGCCTTGATTTCGGAAGATTCTCAGTGGGATGTGGAGTGGGACTGGTTTCTTATGCGGTAATTCGGTACCATACAGTTTCATTGGCTAACCTTTACTGAACATTTATTTACAAATGGCTCTTTGCAATATGTTGCTGCACGCAGGCACCTGCATATATTTCTGAAATCACCCCAAAGAATTTGAGAGGAACGTTCATGTCGTTAAGTGTTGTATGTAACTAGATACTCAAGTTTAATCAAATGTATTGTTTTGATGATATATATGTTTTGGTTGTCATTTGTTTTGTGCCAATGTGATCTCCAATTTACAGTTGCTGCTGAGCTGTGGCAAAGCACTTTTTTTCTTTATTGGTTCTCTTCTCAACTGGCGCACCTTAGCACTAATAGGTTAACTTTTCTTGGAATATGCGTCGACATTTCTACTACAAAAAATAAAAAAATGTGTTTTGGGTATAGTAAAATGCCTCACATGTGAATTTACTTCCAGGAATTGTTCCATTTCTATTACAGCTGCTAGGCTTGTTAGTCATTCCTGAGTCTCCTAGATGGCTGGTGAGTGTGATTCGAAATTCTGTATTGAAATCTCTAAATTCTGTTAATTTACCAGTAATTGCTTGTGCGATGCGTTTAAGAACAAAAGAAAAAGAAAGGGGAGACAAAAACAAGTGAAAAGCCAATGAGAAAAACTGATCATTACGTGAAACTCCTGACGACTCTGCATTTGAGACGCTAAACTGATGACTAAAGATTTCTGCAGATGAAAATTGGTAAAGCTGAAGAGTCTAAAAAGGCTCTACAACACATCAGGGGAGAAAAGACTGATATTTCTCAAGAACTAGCAGAAATCATGGTAATAACTTTTACTACGATAACTTTTATGCTAAATCTTTTAACACAACTTTTTTTTCTTTCCTGATAAAAGGAATGAAATGAGATTCCATGTTTCATAGGATTATACCAGATACTCAGATAGGATCTCTGAAAATGGAGTTATAAGTCTATTCCACAGGAAGTACACGAATTGTTTAATCGTAAGTTACAGACATAACTTGTACATACAAGTGACCTTTGTCACATCTATGCCGTTTAACATATTGGTTTATCGGAAACTGCATTAGATTGGACTTGGCCTTATGGTGTTCCCGCAATTTGGAGGGCTTAGTGCTTTAGGGTCTTATACAAGTTCAATTTTTGAGTCTGTCGGTAAATTATTGAACACTCCTTTTTTTTTTTTTTTTTCCTTCTCTGATTTTACACTTTCAGTTTTGTTGAGAAAAGAACAGATTATAGAAAATAAAAGCATAAGTTTGTTATGTATGACAGGTTTCTCGAGTACGATTGGGAGTATAGCAGTTGGAATAACTGAGGTATCTTATTCTGTAAGTTGTAGTTGGTCATGTTAAACCACATTTCAGTTCCTTTTTCTGAAACAGAGTCAACATTCTTTGACAGATGCTAACAGCAATAATAAAAATATGTTTCATAGACAAGTTCGGAAGGTGACCTCTTCTACTGGTAAGAAGAAAATGAGTATAATGTTAAAGTAAAAATGCAATTAAATGTGTGTTCTAGTATTCAAAATTCCAACTCCTTTCTTCCATGCAGATATCTACAGCTGGGACATGTCTGGGTTTTTTCTTTATTGGATTTTCATTCTTCTTACAGGTTCATTTTTACAAAAGTTAATCACACGCATATATATATATATATATATGTATGTATTTTCCTTATCAGTTTTGCACTTTATAGTTTTTTTAATACTAGTTCGGTTGTAAATGTCTCAACATGGATTCATGTCTTGAGCAGGATCTTCATTGTGGAGAAGAGCTTACCCCCTTTTTGGCGCTTTCTGGTGTATTGGTAATGACTAATGAGCACACATCTTAACCATAAAGCGATATTTTCTTCTCTTTCTTTGTTTCGTGAATTATCTAGCACCGAAAAATGAATTTGAAAGATTCTAGTCCACTTATTTATTAGGTAGGTAGGTGGGCATTGGAGAATCAATTATTTTTCAAAAATGATAATACAGCCCAAACTCACATTAAAAAAATCACATAAAGCATCTCATGTTTTACACACGTTGTGACTTTTGATTAGAAGTACATATAATGATCGTATACATGAACCTTCAACTATAGGTAAGCTTCGGCTTTATTAACATTGGTTTGGAAGGAATACCATGGATTATATCCTTGGAGGTATCTTAACTTATAACATTTTTCTTTTCTTTTGTTCCATTTGTACAATATAATATATCTTGTTATAATTTTTTTTTATCAAGACTACTACTATAGATATGGTAAAAGAGGTGATCACTGATCATGGGTTTCTTCAGATATTTCCTATAAACATAAAAGGTGCAGCTGGAAGTTTCTTAACTGTGGCTTCCTTGATTAGTGGATGGATTAATTCCTATACTTTCAACTTTATATTTGAATGGAGTTCAGCAGGTGACTCTTTCCCCTGCGTGTCTTGTACATTGCCTATAATTCCTTTTTTTTTTTTGGTTTTTGTTTTTTTGGATAGAGGTTGAAGTATTCGAACCTCATTGAAGATTTTATATTAACGAAAAAAGTTGTTTTATTTATTTATTTATGGTTCTTGTCACAGGTACATTTTTCATATTTGCAGGCGTTACTGGTGCTGTCGTTTTGTTCAGTTGGAGGATGGTACCAGAGACCAAGGGTCGAAGTCTTGAAGAATTACAAGCATCATCCATTACTCATGACCATAGTCCCCAATAAGGAAACACATTTAGTTCTACAAAGTACACATATTGTATGCCCCAATAATAAGTTTTAATTTTTTTTAATTTAAAGAACATAAGTAGGAAGAAGAAAATATAAATGTGGGAATTGAGTGAACTTGCCTCAAATATCTATTGAAACATGCTAAATATGCTAATATACAGCTATAGAGTCTAAACTGATTTCAATGTAGAACAAACTTAAGATTTAATAATTACTTCAAGAATAGAGTTTCTCCCAGAATATCATATTTATAAAATGGGTATATTTAATGGGGCTGTTTACTTTGTGCCGAGAGTTCATAGTGAGTGTTGTGAGTGAAACACTCGAGTGCGGCTTAACTAAGTGGGCGACTTAGTGCCATCACGAGGCGAAAAATTCAAACGAGTGACAAGTTGGTATCAGAGCGGAGATGGAGGATCTTGGCGAACGTGTTGGAATTCTCGAAATGTTGATCGGTGCCCCGGCACCCGATGCAACGACCCTGGCAGAGCAAGCTAACTTGCATGCGGCCAGTATTGCTGAGTTGCAGCATACTGTCCGTGACAACCAGAAGGACATGGTGGACCGATATAACGATTTGCTCAAGGAAGTCCTAACCTTGGCAGATCGCATAGAAGCACGCATGGCTTCTATGGAGGGAGATGTTTTATGACTTTGTTAAAGATTTACATAATTTATTGCCATTAGGTCATGTTTAGTTCATGTTTAGTGCGTCATATTGTATTGTGATTATTCTATTATAGTAGTATGTTTGGTTTTGCAATTGCATTAAGACGTTGTATTAAAAAATTAATTTTGAAAAAAATTATTTTTTAAAATTTACTTAGAAAAAATACCATTTTCAAAAAATATTTAGGAAAATACCATTTGTAAAATTACTACTTTTTTAAAATTTATTTACGAAAAAACCACTTTTTAGATATAAATTTAGAAAAGTGAGAAAAAAATTGATGAAAGAGAAATTAAGAATAAAAAAAGTGATGAGAATGAGAATTATACAATATTACGTTAAAGTTTAGTGTGTCATATTGTATTGTGATGTATTATATTGGGTTGTATTGTATGATATTATTTTATTACAGTACTATGTTTGGTTTTATATTTGTATCGAGACGTTGCATTAAAAAGTTAATTTTGAAAAATATCATTTTTTGAAATTTGTTTAGAAAAAAACTGTCACGATCCAAAATCCGGGCCAGTGGCAGAAGGAGAATTTCACAAAAATGAGAAATTTTTTGATTTATTTGAAAAGTGTCAAAAGTTATAGTTTTATAAAATAATCCATTTAAATAAAATAATCGGAATTTCATCCCGTGAACCACTCCTATAGTTTGTATATATCGAATTATTTAAAAACGCGAAATCAAATATAAATCCAAGCATCATCATCATCCACAACGAAACTCAAACCCTAGAATAGCATACACAAGTTCTCAGACAAAATAGAAAGTAGTAATTTTGGTTCAATGCTAACACAAAACTTAAACAATCCAAATACCATGACAACAAGCTTCTAGCATTACCAAGAAACGAACTACAGTCAAGATGACCTCTTACTCCTCTTGATCACCGAGACCGCACTGGACACCACCTGAGAAAGAAGGTAGGGGAGGTAAGCATAAAATACCCAGTGGGAAAAACAATTACCCGGTCGAAAATATTTCAGTGATGGAGAATTCCTGTATGGTTAGTTTAGTCCAAAACATACATATATATATATATATATATATTTCAAACCAGAAATCCATATATATATATATATATAAAGCAGTATAATCAAAACCATTCAATTCATATACACATGACACAAATCAATCTATACCCATGAGCTCACATCCTGTTATCTGTGGAAACCCAGGATAATGGCACTAAGTATGCCTAGCAGCCTGCCTGACACTTAAGCCTATACCCGGAGGGGACACCCATGTATCGCCTACCAAACCTGGAGGGGCAACCGAATTGCCTACACCTGCCAAATGGGAAGGTAATCAGAAGTAACAAAACCCCGCATGAGTTTATAGACTCTACACTGACGGTGGGGCACACAGCGCCATATTGTAAACTCACGATGCTAATACGGTACTCATGTATGATCCTATGACACGTGCAATATAAAACTGAAGTGTGAAAATAATCATGTTCCGGTTTTTCGATAAAATCAGCATACTAGGTTTTATAGGAAAACGGGCAGCATAACGACCCTACTTTTAATATACTCAAAATAACTTGCACTCAGAAATTCCCAGAGCAATACAATATATACACATTATACAATCAATTCCTATCACAGATGTTCAAGAAAACCAAAAATCACATTTGTTCTCATATGTTGCAGAAAATAAGTTTTACTAGAAAACGATATAAAACAGGGGCAATTGAGTCCCTACCTTACTCGAATAGCGATACCATGCTAGTGAATCCTCAAGGTGTGGTTGACGATCGCCCAGAGGGTCGGGAACCAATTCCAAGCCCTCGATGGTACTCTTGCGAAAAATTAACTTCTCACCTAAACTTCAATTCCATAAACGGACCTCTT
Source organism: Parasponia andersonii (assembly GCA_002914805.1). Classification (NCBI taxonomy): domain Eukaryota; kingdom Viridiplantae; phylum Streptophyta; class Magnoliopsida; order Rosales; family Cannabaceae; genus Trema; species Trema andersonii. Next base: position 312,241 of record JXTB01000096.1, read on the forward strand.
CACTAAATTCTTAGCACTCAAAATAGCTAAGTTAGACATATAACTTGTCCAATTCGGGTCCGGACCCACATTGGGCCGGTGGCACGTAAATCGAGGTAAATCTCTATCGTTCGATCTTGATTTTCGTGCCATTCACCAAACATAGGCAATATATATATATATATATATCAAACTTCCCTATTTTCTGAGTACAATCCAAAAATGAACTCAAAAACACAATCCAACGGCCGAATCAAAAACAACAACTATAAACTCGAAATACCCAAAAATGACAACTTTCAATCCGGGCAAAATAGAGTTGAGATATATATATACCTTGATGATCCTTGCGACAAGACAAATCCAACGGGACTGGTTGGAGGTCAAATGATGGATGGAATCGTCGCCGGTGACCAAAAATCCGATTCGGCCACCTGGAGTTTTTTCGGCGTTGCAGGTGACGACGGCGATCGGGGATGGGCGACGCGGCTTCAGCGTCACACGGGGAGGCTTCGCCGGTCAATTGCACGGGCGGACGACGGCGGTGGTGGCTCCTGCGGCAATCTGATGTCGACAGGCAGAGAGAGATGCGAGAGAGAGAGAAATCAGGGGGAGGGGGGGAGAGAGAGAGAGAAAGAAAAAGGACAGGGCATGTGGCCCTATCTTATAGGGCTGTGTTTTCAAAAATTATACATAAGTCCCCAAATTTTCAAATCTCTATCAATTCTGTCCCTCAAAAATTACAATTTAGTCCTTCTGCACAAAATTTTTTGCAAATTAATCCCCCTAATATTTTATCCAGAAAATTGATAAAATGTCCAAATTACTCTGCCAAAATCTGGATTTTTACATTCTCCACTCCTTAAAAGAATTCTGTCCCGAAATTCAAAGTACAAGTCAAGGTTTACATCACAATACAACTTCTGACTGAAGGTTAAACAAATGAAGGTACTTCTCGTACATCTCCGTCTCGAGTTCCCAAGTAGCCTCGTCTTCTTTGTGATGTTCCCGAAGCACCTTGATAAGTGGAATCTCTCTATTGCAAAGCATCTTCAACTCTCTAGCCAACAAACGAACAGACTGCTCTTCACAGGACACATCTTCTTGGATCGGTACATGCACGTACTGAATAACATGAGATGGGTCCGACGTGTACTTCTTCAACATCGATACGTGAAGCACATTATGCATGTGACCCAACTGTGCAGGCAGATTTAAGCGATACACCACTGGTCCAATTCTCTCAGTGATCTCAAAGGGGCCAATATACCTTAGAGCAAGCTTATCCTTAACCCCAAATCTTGTCACACCTTACCTTGGAATCACTTTCAAGAATACGAAATCACTAGTATCGAACTCTATCTCACAATTCTTCGGGTCAGCATAACTCTTCTAGAGACTCTAAATCTCTTTGAGTCTCTCTTGGATATCTTTGATCTTCTCAGTAGTCTCTTCAATCAACTCAGGTCCAAGAGTAATACGCTCTTTGGTTTCTGCCCAACCAAGGCGACCTATAAGGCCTCCTATATAACACTTCATATGGAGCCACACCCACACTGGTCTGGTAACTATTATTGTAAGCTAATTCCACCAAAGGAAGATGATCATTCCAGTTCCCACCAAAGTCCAGTATGCAACAACGTAGCATGTCCTCAAGAATCTGAATAGTTCTTTCAGACTGACCATCTGACTCAAGATGGTGAGTCGTACTGATATCCAACTGCATACCCCAACACTTTCTGCAAAGCTCTCCAAAACTTAGAAGTGAACCTTGGATCTCTATCAGAGACTATGCTTGAAGGCACACTATGCAAGCGTATGATGTTCTCCATATATAGTCTACTGAGCCTAGTAAGTGAGTAGTCCATCCGGATCAGTATAAAGTGAGCATTCTTCGTCAACCGATCGACTACCACCCAAACTGCCTCATTCTTCCTCAAGGTCTTTGGTAAACTGGTCACGATGTCTATTGTGATCTTATCCTATTTCCATTCCAGAATTGGCAATGGCTGAAGTAACCTAGCTAGCCTCTGGTGTTCAGTCTTGACTTGCTGACAAATCAAACACTTAGCCACAAAGATAGCTACATCCTTCTTCATTCCTTTCCACCAATACTTCTGCTTTAGGTCCTGGTACATCTTGGTACTACCCGGATGTACTGTGAACCTTGATTTGTGAGCCTCAGTTAGAATAGTTTCTCGAAGATTAGGGACATTAGCTATAGCCAACTTTCCACTGAAAAGCAAAAACCCTTCTCTGTTAGTGCTCCAACTATCTAACTATTCACCATTCTGAAGCCGGTTCCAGATTATCCTCAACTCCCTGTCTTGCCACTGACTCCATTGGATAGTCTGGAGGAGTGATGATGAAAACACAATGTTGCTCAGGCAAGCAACACCTTCATTCTCGAAGTACTGCAAGTTGTAATCACCGATCGCAACCGAGTTCCTCCAATCTTCAAACACCAGTGCAGCTAGTGCACCATGAGGCTTCCTACTTAGTGCATCAGCTACAACATTGGCCTTATCAGGATGATACTATAGGTCGAAGTCATAATCCTCCATATACTCAACCCATCTTTGCTATCTCAAGATTAGATCCTTCTGGGTAAAGAGGTACTTCAACCTCTTATGATCGGAGAATATGTCGAACTTCACACCATATAAATAACATTGCCAAATCTTTAAGGCAAAGATCACTGCTGCAAGCTCCAGATCATGGGTGGGATAGTTCTTCTCATGTGGCTTCAACTGACGAGAAGCATAAGCCACAACCTGACCGTTCTACATCAAGACACATCTCAAACCCATATTTGAAGCATCAGTATACACCACTTAAGGCTCGATACTATCAGGAACAATAAGAACTGGTGCAGTGGTCAAGCTCTACTTCAACCTGACAAAAGCTTCTTCACTTTTGTGATCCCAAACAAACTTGACATCCTTCCTAGTCAACTTTGTCAAAAGCAAAGCAATCCTCGAAAAATCTTGAACAAAATGATGGTAGTAGCCTACCAATCTAAGGAAACTACGTACCTCAGTTACATTTCTTGGTCTTTCCCACTCCAGGAAAGCTTCGATCTTAGCGGGATCAACTGAAATATCTCCATGAGGAATCACATGTCCCAAGAACTTCACTTTTGATATCCAAAAGTCACACTTCTATTTCTTGGCATACAACCAATGATCTCTTAAGGTCTTGAGTACTATCTCTAGATGTTCGACATGCTCTTCTCGAGTCTTGGAATACATCAGGATGTCATCGATGAACACAACCACAAAACGGTCCGAAAACGGCCTGAAGATCCGATTCATGAGATCCATAAATGCTGCGGGAGCATTCATCAAACCAAACGGCATCACCAGAAACTCAAAATGACCATATTGAGTTCTAAATACTGTTTTAGGTATATCATATTCTCTTATCTTCAACTGATGATAATCGGATCTCAAATCGATCTTAGAGAAGAACCTTGAACCACTGAGTTGATCAAACAACTTATCTATCCTTGGCAAATGATACTTATTCTTCACTATCAACTGATTCAACTTCCGGTAATCCACAAAAAGTCTCAATGAACCATCAGCTTTCTTCGCAAACAAAACAGGAGCACCCACGAAGAAGTGATACTGTGAATGAAGCCTTTGGAAAGCAGGTCGTCCAACTGTTCTCTCAATTCTTCTATCTCAGTATAAGCCATGCGATAGGCTGGAATAGAAACTAGCTGAGCTCCAGGAACTAGTTCTATACAGAACTCGATCTCCCTATCTGGTGGTAATCCCGGTAAGTCTTCAGGAAACACCTCTGAATACTCACTCACCACCGGAATCCATGGGACTTGATCGTCTGTCCTCACCTCGCCATCCATGGCAAACAAGTTCCTATAACACTCGAGTTTCTTCCTTCCACCCATGTATGCTTTCAGAACAGGACTAGGCTTCAACAGACTCATCCCAGCCTGATAGACAATAGGTTGCCCATCACCAGGAAAAAGAGTTACTCGCTTCTTATGACAGTCTACAATGGCTCAATACTTCAACAATATCACGTCATACTATCCCATCAGCAACACAATCAAATTAGCAAGAAGCTTCCTATCACCAACCACAACCCGACAAGACTTACACATGCTAGACACATTGGCTACTCCTCCCAAAGGTATACCCAACGTCAATATATAATCCAAATCAGAAAATTCTAATCCCAACAGTTGAGTAAATAATAAGGATATGAATAAATGAGATGCACCAGTATCAAATAAAATATGTGCCCAAGAGTGTGAAAAAAGGATCATACAGTCAACAATACCTCGGCCAGTGCGATCCTTAGTGTCGTCTGCCCTAGTAAAAGCATAGGTTTGGCCAGTTACCTTTCCTTTTCCCTTGTTGCCTTTTCCCTGACCAAGACGGCTGCTGCTGAATCCTGGACCACTACTACCAAAACCACGTCCACTACTGACTCTCTGAGGCCTAAGGAGTCTGAAAGTTCTGAGTAAAATCCTGAAGACGGTATTGATGCTGATAAGGCTGAGGGGAAGTAAAAGCCTACGAAGCATCCTATGACTGTTGCGGCCTTACTTGAGTGTTCTGATAAGAAACAGAACCAGACTGGCTCCTCTACAGTTCTTCCTAAGAAAGAGGAGATTTTTGCAGACGGTTTGGACACTCCTTCTTCCGATAATCCTGCTGGCCACAAACAAAACATCCTCTATACGGACTGCCTCTACCATCCCCTGAAGAATCATTGTTGTTCGAGCTCCCACTGTTCGGAGTACCCTGGGCTAACCACTGCCTCTGGTTCCTTCTGGTGGCTTTTCTGTCATTACCTCTCCACTGGTTCCTCCTGAAATCCAATCCTTCTTCAATGGCCTATGCCCACTGGGCAGCCACTGCAATATCAGGAAGAGTACAGAAAGTCTGATTACTAATCCTGTAAAAAATGTTCCAATTCAGACGACTCCTGAACTTGGCAACTCGGTACTTCTCACTCTACTCAGTCCAAGAGTAACACTTTCCAGCTCAGTGAACCCTATCAGGTACTTATTCACTGTTCTGTTACCTTGAATCAACATCTCAAACCGGTTCACAACTTCATCCTATTGATCCTCATTGGCATACTGGGCCTTGAAAATCCGTTCAAAGTCTTCCCAAGTCAAGCCCACTACATCTTGTATCCGTTCCACTGTCTCCCACCAATGAATGGCACTCCCCGTCAAACGGGTAACAACAAACACAACCCAAAACTCAACCGGAGTACCAAGGGCCCGAAAGTGTCTCTCTATCTCACGCAACCAAGCAATTACCGTGAGAGCTTCTGGTCTACCATCAAACTGCCCTGGCTGGAGACGCATAAACCATTAGAGATGATCAGCCTGATCCAACTGACGTTCTCTTGGAGTTAGAGGCTGATAATCTGGATTGCTCATCTGGACGAATGCTTGCTATATTGCCTTGATCAGATGATTGAAATCCGGACGAGGAGATTCAGCACCCGACTGGTGCCTCAGAACTCTTCTAGGAGGCATCCTTATAAGTCTGAAACAATATGTCAAACTGTTAATATAATGATGAATGCTTGTCATAAAATCAACTTCAATCTGATTTAATGGTGATACGTCTGAGCTGTTAAACTCAAAGCTCTGATATCAAAAATTTCTATCACGACCCAAAACCCGGGCCAGTGGTAGAAGGGGAATTTAACAAAGATGAAAAATTCTTTGATTTATTTGAAAAGTGTCAAAAGTTCTAGTTTTATAAAACAGTCCATTTAAATAAAATAATCGGAATTTCATCCCTGTGAACTACTCCCATAGTTCGTATGCACCATTAAACATAGATTGAATAATTATTTAAAAACGCGAAATCAAATATAAATCTAAGTATCATCATCATCTATAACGAAACTCAAATCCTAGAATGGCATACACAAGTTCTCAAATAAAATAGAAAGTAGTAATTTTGGTTCAATGCTAACACAAAACCTAAACAATCCAAATACCATGACAAACAATTACCCAGTCGAAAATATTTTAGTGATGGAAAATTCCTACATGTTAGTTTAGTCCAAAACATACATATATATAATCCAAACTGGAAATCTATATATATATATATATATATATAAAGCAGTATAATCAAAACCATTCAATTCATATGCACATGACACAAATCAACCCATACCCATGAGCTCACATCCTCTTATCCGTGGAAACCCAGGATGATGACACTAAGTATGCCTAACAGCCTGCCTAACACCTAAGCCTATACCCGGAGGGGACACCTATGTGTCGCCTACCAAATCTGGAGAGGCAACCGAATTGCCTATACCTGCTAAATGGGGAGGTAATCAGAAGTAACAAAACCCTGCGCGGGTTTACAGACTCTACACTGACGGTGGGACACGCAACGCCATGCTGTAAACCCACGGTGCTTATGTATGATCATATGACACGTGCAATACATAACTGAAGTATGAAAATAATCATGCTCGGGTTTTTTGATAAAATCAGCATACTAGGTTTTATAGGAAAACGGGCAGCATAACGACCCTTCTTTTAATATACCCAAAATAACTTGGACTCAGAAAATTCCCAGAGCAATACAATATGTACACATCATACAATCAATTCCCATCACAGATGTTCAAGAAAACTAAAAATCACATTTGTCTCATATGTTGCAGAAAATAAGTTTTATTCGAAAACGATATAAAACGGGGGTAATTGAGTTCCTACCTTGGTCGAATAGCAATACCATGCTATTAATCCTCAAGGTGTCGTTGACGATCGTCCAAAGGGTCGGGAACCAATTCCAAGCCCTAGAACGTGCTCTTGCGAAAAACTAACTTCTCACTGAAGCTTCAATTCCACAAACGGACCTCTTCACTGAATTCCTAGCACCCAAAATTGCTAGGTTAGATATATAACTTGTCCATTTCGGGTCCGGGCCCACACCGGACCGGTGGCACGTAAATCGAGGCAAATCTCTATCGTCTGATCTTGATTTCCTTGCCAGTCACCAAATATAGGCAATATATATATATATATATATATTTATATATATATCAAACTTCCCCATTTTCCGAGTACAATCCAAAAATGAACTCAAAAACACAATCCAACGACCGGATCAAAAATAACAACTTTAACTTGAAATACCCAAAAATGACAACTTTCAATCCGGACAAAATAGGGTTGAGATATATATATATATATCTTGATGATCCTTGTAATGAAACAAATCCAACGGGACTGGTTGGAGGTCGAACGGTGGCCGGAATCGTCGCCGGCGGCCAAAAATCCGATTCGGCCTCTTGGAGCTTTTCCGGCATTGCAGGCGACGGCGACATCGCAGGGGACGGGCGGTGCGGGTTCGGCGTCACACGGGGAGTCTTCGTCGGTCAGCTACATGGGCGGACGACAGCGGTGGCGGCTCCTGCGGCAGTCTGACGTCGACGGGCAGAGAGAGATGCGAGAGAGAGAAATTGGGAGGGGGGAAGAGAGAGAAAGAAAAAGGACAGGGCACGTGGCCTTGTCTTATAGGGCTGTGCAATTTTTCAAAAATTGCACATAAGTCCCAAAATTTTCAAATCTTTATTAATTCTGTTCCTCAAAAATTACAATTTAGTCTTTCTGTACAAAATTTTTTCAAATTAATCCCCCCAATATTATATCCGGAAAATTAATAAAATGTCCAAATTACCCTCCCAAAATCTAGGTTTTACAAAAACAGTTTTTAAAAAATATTTAGGAAAATACCATTTGTAAAATTACCACTTTTTCAAAAAATTTTTTGCGAAAAAAATCACTTTTTAGATATAAATTTAGAAAAGTACCACTTTTACAATTTTTTTAGAAATATACCACTTTTGAAAGGGATAAAGTGACATGAGAGAGAAAGTAATGAGAGAGAAATTAAGAATAGAAAAAGTGATGAGAGTAAGTATTGTACAATACTACATTAAAGTTAAAATTATGTAATATAGTGTAATACAGTTTTTTTATTCTGTATTATATAATACTTTCCGTATTATATCATATTTTAATATCGTAGTAAATAATACAATACAAATGTATAACTAAACACAATATTATGTTTAATTAATACATTACAGAGTCCTTATATAGTGTACCAAATATGACCTTAACGATCATTACAATATTAGATTGCAATTATTCACTCTTTTAATATTTTATCTATATATATATATTAAGTCTGAAGTAGAGAGAAAGTAAAAAAAAAATGTGATAGCTTATTTAATTAGTATTCTATTTTTAAATTTTTATAAAAATTCCTAATTTAACTTTTATATTTTCATGATATGATTAGTCCTATTATTATTTTTTCATACTACGATTAATTGTAATATATATATGTATTATATAATATTGTATTTAATTTAATATTAATAATACTTTATATTAAATTTAGTTCGTCGAATAAATAGCTGTGCTACATCATTTCATCAAAATAAATGTAGAGATAAATACAGTTTTTAATGTTTTATATAATATTATATTTAATTTAACATTAATAATACCTTATATTAAATTTTATTCATCGAACAAATAGTTGTAGTATATTCTTTTCATCAAAATAAATGTAAAGATAAATACATTCTTTAATGTTATAATATATTGAACCTAACTATATAAATTAAGCTTAATGTATGCAATATTAATACCAATTTGTGCAAAGCACAATATTGCGACTAGTATATTAATAAATCTATATTGTAATGAAATAAGTTGTGTAAAGTGTATGACAGATGAGTATTCGAATTCTAGTTAGACTAGCAAATATATATATATTTGATAATAAAATTTTTTAAAAAAAAGTTGTCTTTTTTTTTTTTTTTTTTTTGTATAAGTGGAATATCACTATCCCATCTCCAAATAGATGCCTTGTAATTTTTTTTGTTGTTGGTATAAGTAGAAGATCATTAGCCCATCTCCAAATAGATGTTATAGACAATGTTATATTTGGCAAAAAAAAGTAGCAAAATACTAATACAACATCAAAATTTAAATTTTTACTCACATAAAATGATATTTTAAATTTTTTATTATTTAATGAATAATAAGTTAATTTTATAATTAATTGAGCATTAGAAAATGTGGATTTTGACATCTAAAATCACAAATATTACAATAAAGCTAATGCTAAATTTAGCACAATAAATGACGTTACAATATTGAAAGAGGATTTTGATGTTGTAAAAAGAAAAAAGAAAGTAAACAAGTATCTCTTTCCAATATTTTGGTCGAAAATGTGTGTTTTGGATACGGAGCTTACTTATTTTTTTCCTCTTTTGTCATTTTTCCCCCTATTTTTCTCTATTTTTTGTCTTTTTGTTTTTCTCTCTCTTCCCAGTTTTTTCAATTAAAAAAGATTTACTAATTTATTTATTTATTATTTTTTCCTCAAAAGATTTGCAAGAAAAGCTGCACGTGCAAAGGATAGTTACTTTAAAGTGGCTGGCATATGGGCCAATCTGGACTGCACCAGAAGAGAGAGGACAAAACCTCTCAGTCTCAACACCTTGCTCAGCTTTTCCAAAATTTAAAGGTAAAGTTTTCAGAAATAATTTATAGATTCATTCACGAGTGAGGATTCTATTTAACCTAATGAATTAATCTGGATTGTAATTAACCCTTAATGAATTAACTTAAATTCTACGGAGTTGTCATTTTAAGAACTAAAATTGCTAAGAAAAATTTTAGAGGATCAACTATGATAGAAAAGCTTGTGAAGTAGTGGAGCATTGTATACCCTTAGATTAAAAAATAATAAATGGTTGGGATCAATTTTAAGTTGGACAAGTAAGAAATCCAAATTTTCATATGTGCTTCTTATATAAGTTATATATATATATATATATATATACCAATTTAGTAGGTATTTTTTTTTACATAAGTATAGGCATCAATTTGGCTAATGAAAATTAATCATACATATTTATTTTATAATAAAAAATAAGAGAGAGAAATAACATTAATAATACACGTCTTTTATGCAATTCATTATAGCCATTAGATCACCATTAGATGATTATTCAATAACTAAAAAAAATACATACACATAGGTAAAAAAAAATATCTACTGGATTGGCAACTATATATATATACACACACGAGTGTTGTTTCAATAGAGATTTTTATTTTTGCTATTCTAATTTGGGTTATTAAATTTTAATCTCATGATTTTAATTATATTAGTAATTTTATAAAAAAAATGTAATTAATATCTATATAAATATAGAAAGATATTTATGACTCAAAAAATTGGTAGCCTGTTTTTGACTTATGAGTTGTACTATTTTTTTTTCAATCAACCAAACTCTATCTTTCCACTCTTTACTTCTTCCTTTTTATTTTATTTTATTTTCTGTTTTCAATATTTCCTCTTGTTCAATCACATCTCCCCTATTTTACTTGCCAATCATATATTATTTATTTGTTGAAATCTTCTTAAATTATCTTAAGGTCCCTCAAGAAGATTTTATGGATGGCAGCTAACCGTTTTTTTTTTCTTTGGTTATATGTTGAGCTATAATAATCAATTGAACAATGTATTAGGAAGGTCAAAATTAGTTTAACATAGTTGTACGATATCTAAATGTTGGATCGGTTTCTCACCAGCCGTCCACGTGTCTTTGAACCGCTGATGATGTGTCCTCCAACTGTCCACGTATCCTTGCTATTCCAAAGTGCTCTGAACTTCAGGCAGGGTTAGAGAGGTGGGGGCGGCCACCTGCAACGACTCTCTGATGCTTAAGTCAGTGGTCTTTCTTTGATTCAGGATAGCAAGGATTTAGTTCTATATGAGTATATCTTTGTTTCTTGCTTGTAAACTTTTAAATATCTCTTTTTGTATGCGTACATGCCCCTCTCGGGAATGCATGGCTCATATATATATAGTCCTGAGATTGTGAACCATCCGGGTCTCAATTTCAGATGGGTCTCAATTTCAGGACTGAATACCTTTTTCCCCAAAGTTTTCCCCAGAGGTCACGGGCCGAGATTACTGTGATCTCCTCTATATCATTGTAGCCTGGTTTCCGCTGCCTCCTATGGCTTGAGTCTGTTAGGGGTGAGATTTGGACAAATCGCTGTTCTGTTAGGACGGCTTGCCCCTTACGCACGCCTACCCAAGATCGCATTAAATACTCTGTCTGGGTCTGGAATTGTGAGTTACTTTCCATTGTATTCTGGTGGAAGACCCTTGGGGCTTCCGAACCCCCAGCTGTCGAGGTAAGGGTCGGACTGGGCCGACTCTGTCCAGGGTCTGTGATGGGCTCGACCCTAACCTTGGACGGCCCAATGGCCGATTGTGATATCACATGTTACCCGCGTGACCTTTAGCTAATCAGTCTCGACACCTGTCAGACGGTGGGCCCCGTTTGTGACCTGTTCTGCCGCTTAATCGTCCATGTGGTGTATGATTTGGGAACGGGTCCCACAACTGCCCCCATTTCCGTACTTGATGGATTCGTATCCGTCAAGTGGGGAAATCATTTATCCGTTCCTCCAATCTGGGGGATGCATGTGGCTCCTCCCCTGCCGACACGGAGGCACGCCATCCCATATCACGAAATCTATTTGAATTTCAAAGTTCCAATTGTTCTGTCTCCTTTGCTCTCCCCTTTTTCAGAAAAACTCTTCGGCTCCCTCTCTATAAAAGCAGCAACTACGTTCATTTGCCTCTTTACTAAAATCTTCAATCATTCTAGCCTCACAAAATCCTAGGGTTTCTGATTTCCTCCCTTCTAGAGACTTTTATTCTTTCAATCGTATCCAGAACAATGGCTTCAGGTCAAGATCAGGAATTGTGCCCCATCGTGGATTTAGAGTTGGATTCACTGAGGAGACAACTCTGCCTCCCCGGTGGAGTGACGCTGCAAAGTGTCGAGGGCCTTGCGGATTGGTATCTTCGTCTCTCTGCCCCCGAAGGCTCTATCATCTTGGGCAGAAAACATCTGGAATGGCTATGATTCCCTCTTCCTACTCTGATCCACCAATTCTTCACTTTGACAGGGATCCATCCAATGCAGTTAAATGCAAACGGGGTCATGATTCTGATGGGACTTTCCACCCTATCAGTTCTCTATAATCTGCATATCGACCTGGAGGTGGTCTTTTATGCTTACAAACTCACCCTCATCCCCAAGAAGAGTTCCTACCCCACCTTTTACTTCTAACCACTACCGGGATGTCATATCTTCTGGGGCTTGCTGAGGTCAGACAAGCAATGGGACTCTCACGCTAGGCTATACGCCATTGGAGGGGCATGGTGCTCCTCTTGGGTGAATGGCGAGCACTTCCAAGTTCCCTCAGCTTTCCTGCAGAGTAAGTGCTAGGTCGTGATTTTCAGGTCTGCGTTCTTCTCGTCTGTTATTGCTCACATTATTTTGTCTTGTGTAGCCTCGGCAAAAGAGAACAGGTTCGAGCCGTATTTGTCGGCAGGGCTGCTCAAAGGCCTGGAGGGGATCGTCATCTTCGGATCTCCCGGGGACTACCGGCACATCCAGGCCATCCTCAACCCCATGGTGATGAATATGATGCTCAGGATGGTTTCATACCTTCCATTCCCTCTGGATACCTGGGTCATCACAAAGCACATGAGGAGCCGACTTGATGCCTCTGCCCTGAACCGATTCCGCCAAGACGAGCATGACCGAATCGCCATAATGGGTTGGCAGGTTATGGCTTCAAGCCAATTGGCAGGCTCCAACAACCTGGTGGTGCCGACTAGCCACGAGCTCGAGGAGGCCATAAGGCTTGTGGCCGAGGAGTGCGTCAGGCTCCATAGGGAGGAAGCCGTCGCCCCCAAGAGGGCTAGGGGTGGGTTCATTTTCGCATCCTTGAGCTTCGTGGGTCAGATTATGGCCGTGACCTAAACATGTTACTTGTTCTTTGCAGGTTCTAAGACGGACCCATCGGCTGACCCCTCCTCCGTCAAGGGGGGAGCTGCAGGACATAAGGCTTGCCCTAAGGCACTCGCTGGTCGGCATCTCGTGGTGCTTTTAGAAGATGAAATGCCTGCGGTTCCCCGCTCTGACGCAGGCGGACCTCCATCCAGGGGAATGTCTGCCACACGGACCGTACATGGCGAGGAGATGCCGCTGAGTCTGGCAGGGGGGTCTGCTGTACCAACCTCATCCACCCCTGACTCCGGTTCGAAATCGAGTGCTATTTGCCTCAGTGGGTAGATCGCCGAGCTTTGTGAGTGGGCTCTGAGGTTGTAGTCTCGGCTATCTTCCCCTCCCCCCGTCCCAATAAAGCGGTGACATGAGGTCGACTCATCTAATGAAGAAGAGGGTCGAGCAGAGAAGAGGGGCAGGGTTGCCCCCTCGTCTGACAGTGATGACGACGGGGCCACGCTGAACCTTCTAAGGAGAAGAAGGTCGATGCGCAGTTGCCTGCCAAGAGGAGATGCACCACCTCCCACTGTGGCCGACGACGCTCTCGGTGGTTCCGAGCTTTCCTCCGTCCCTGCTGCCACTGCTTCGAAGGCATGCCCAGCTGGTGGAGAGGGTGCCCTCACGGCTAGCGGGGCGGGGCCATGTTTCCCAGGCACAGGCAACGCCCAAAGAGAGGGTCCAGCCACAGATCCGGAGCTGGAGGCGCCCTCTTTGGAGAATGTCGAGTTTGTCACCAGCCGTACCTTCGTGCAGGTTTGGTCCGCTCGATTGCTTCTATTTTTTTCAGCATCCTTGTTAAATGCTGACCCCCATTTTTTGTTTAACTTGTAGCTGGACGCCATCCGGTCTTTCTATTCCTCCCGCGTCAGGGATTTGACCGAGGAGCTGAGTTTTCGCTCTGCACTAGCCGAGCACAGCGAGGCCGCCCTCGCTGAATTGAGGCTTGACTTCGATTTATATCGGAGCCTCGAGGAGGCGAGGGTCAGCAGCACGGTGGCTCACGCTCTGAGTGTCAAGAGGACCAGGCGTGAGGAGCTGGCTGCGAGACTGGCTGAGGCGGAGGCCAACAAACTTGCCTAATCTGAGGCTGCCAGACTGGCTCAGAACGAGCTAAGGGTCAAGGAGCAAGAATTGCAAAGCGCCGAGGCAGAAATAGGACTGGCTTTCATCGCTCGTGACAGGGCTATTGATGACGCCAAAGAAGCGAGAAAAGCCGAGGCGAAAGCCAAGCTAGAAGCCTATTCTCTGTAACGCAGACTTGATCGGTCCAACGAGGTAAATTGATATCTTTTCTTGGATCACAAAAATCTGATGGGTGCTCATGTGGAGATGCCTTTCAAACACAGTGAGGACCTTGCCGGCATTAACATTTTTTTGTTCGACTTATCGCAGCGGCAAGCGGAGCTCAGGCTGGCGGCCCTGAAGAATAGGCTGGTAGACACGGAGAAACTGAAAACGAGGTACCAGAGGCAGGTGGACATCCTTTCTGTAGAAAGTTACAGGTCTGGCTAGGAGAATAGAGAGTTCGAAGGCCATACTAAGGTAGTACCGCCAAACCAGTTTGACGAGTAGAAAGGCATCGAGAGAGACCACTATTCTATCAAGCACTACATACAGCAGCTTGGGGATGAGATCAGTATCACATATCCGGCTGACGTGATAAAGATGCTTGCTGCGGAAAAGGACGGGCCCTCTACATCTGCTTCTAGTACCAAAGAGCCTATCCCCGTTTCTAGTCTACCAGATCGAACTTTGGAAGCCCCTGACGGCCAGCCTGGTCTCAGGGTCTCAACTGGTGAGGGGTTTGGTGCAGTCATTGTATCCAGTGATGAATCCGATCCTGGTATGCCACCCTCCACCGGGGCTGGTCCAAGCACCAGGACTGGCCACGCTCCCATGGCCGGAGGTAATTAGGGTCCCTAATTTTGTACATTTGTAAAGCTGACCCTCGTTGTAACCCTCCATATAAATAATAAAAACAGTGCAATTCTCTTTAGTCTGTTTTCTTTTTCTTTGTTGACCGCATCTGGGGTAAAGTTAAACCTTGTTGTAGCCATATGTATAAATAATTATGGATGACTCGGATGGACACAATTTCGGACTATTAGTGAGTCCTCCTCGGGCCATGACTGCCAAGATTAGTTCTGGAGATAGGGGTGCGAGCTTTGACTCATCCGGTTTTATGGAGGTATAACTTCTGTTATGACTTGTTTTGGCAGAGTTTGACCCGTGCGTGTGGCTGGACTTCTCTGACCCCAAATGGGACCGTGCTCGGAATCAGCTCCAAGGATTGGTCGACCATTGTTTGGACCCGTCATTGCAAAAGAGAAGGCCTGGGCTCGGCTCTTACCGGGAACAAACAGGGCACTACCACTCCGATGTCTCCCTACGAGTCCGTTCGCGACCTGCCTCCTGTAAATAGGGCTTATGAGTGTGCACCACTGTTAACCGTGCACTTTGTATTTTTAGGACATAATAAACAGACTTTAATCTTAATTTCTGTCTTCACGTTTGGTTTGGTACTGGACTACTTCCAACGGGTAGACTCCAAATCCGTTCACATCCTGCCCATGTGCAAATAAACCATCCCCCGAGTAGAGCCCGCTTTCCTTTAGCTCTTCGTATAGCTAAAATGCTCCTTAGGGAGGGTCTACTTCCAACGGGTGGATCCCGACCCTGCTTTCCTTTAGCTCTTCGTATAGCTAAAATGTTTCTTAGGGAGGGTCCACTTCCAACGGGTGGATCCCGACCCTGCTTTCCTTTAGCTCTTCGTGTAGCTAAAATGTTCCTTAGGGGGTCTACTGGCAAGCTTTGGTTGTGCAGCTCCCCCTTCTTCGTACATTTTCTCGAGTCGTCAATAAGCGACATGATCCCTATAATACAATCATTTTTGAGGTCTACTAGCAAATTTTTAGTTGCACAACTCTTTCCTCTTCGTATGTTTTCTCAGGTCGTCGACAAGCGACGTGATCCCCGTAGTACGATCGTTTTTGAGGTCTGCTAGCAAGTTTTTGGTTGCGCAGTTGTTTCCTCTTCGTACGTTTTCTCGGATCATCGACAAGCGATGTGATTCCCATAGTACGATCGTTTTTGAGGTCTGCTGGCAAGTCTTTGGTTGCACAGCTTTTTCCTCTTCGTACATTTTCTCGGGTTGTCGACAAGCGATATGATTCCCATAGTACGATCGTTGATTGCGCGAGTAGTGCGTATGGTCCGCAACTGTGGAAGACCCTTTTCCGTGGTAACCCGGTATGATTTTTTGCCTGTGAACTGAGGCGTGTGGTCTGCCACTGTGGGCAGACACTTTTCCGTGTGGCAGAAAGCCTGACTTGTTTCGGAATTAAGCTTTTTAATAATATAAGCGTTCACATGGGTCTCATGCATGAATAGTGTGTATGGGGTCTGCCACTGTGGGCAGACTCCTTTTCCATAGCAACCCAAAAGATGAATCCATGCAGCAAAAAGGGAACTTGACTTGTTTTGGATTTAAGCTTTTCAATAATATAAGCATTCACATGGTCTTACATCATATGCATGTGTCTTACACGTGATACTTTTTCAGGTGTTAAGCATTCCACATGTTCGGTAAGTTCTTCCCAGTCTTGAGTTCTCTCAGGACATATGCACCATTATCGAGTGCTTTGATCACCTCATAGGGTCCGATCCAATTGGAGTCCAGTTTTGAGAAATTCCCTGTTCTAACTTTCAGGACCCAATCCCCAACGTTAAATCGTCGAGCACTAACCTTTTTTGCGTAATAGGATCTAGCTTGTTGGTGGTACGAAGCCAGGTGGATCAGGACCATGTCTCTCATTTCCTCCAGGAGGTCTGTGTTGCGGCTTAGCTGGCATTCGTTTAAAGGGGCATCTCTCACCACTTCGGAACGGAGGGTCGGGAGGCCGACTTCGGTCGGGATTATAGCCTCTGAGCCATAGACCATGGTGAATGGCATTCTTCTAGTCGACCTCTGCTCTGTGGTTCGATAAGCCCACACAACGGCCGACAGCTCTTCTATCTACTTGCCTTTAGCCTCCTGCAAGCTCTTTTTGATGTTGTTGAATATGGCTTTGTTCGTTACCTCCGCTTGGCCGTTCCCCTGAGGGTAGTTCACCGAAGAGAAACTGAGCCTTATATCATACAGCTCACACAGCTCCTTGATCTTAGCATTTTGAAACTGCGTGCCATGATCGGTGTGTGTCTCTTTCGGAATCCCGAACTGACAGATTATGTTCTTCCAGTTGAAGTTAATCGTGTCTGTCTTGCTAACGGTCACGTAGGCTTCAGCCTCTACCCATTTGGTGAAGTAATCTGTGGCCAAAAGGACGTACCTCTTTCCCTTTGGACTTCTGGGGAGCTCTCCGACGATATCCAGACCCCATTTGGCAAACGGCCAGGGGGTTATGTTCGAATGAAGTACCTCCGCGGGTTGGCATTTCATTGGGGCGAACCTCTGGCACTTATCATATTTCTTGACGAATCGGGCTGCCTCTGTCATCATGTATAGCCAGAAGTATCCAGCCGTTAGAGGATAGTGGGCGAGGCTGCGTCTGCCAGAGTGGTTGCCGCATACTCCCTTGTAGATTTCCTCCATTAGATTTTGCGCTTCGATGGGACCTATGCACCACAGCATCGGACCCATTGTCGATCTCCTGTATAGTCGTTCCCCCACCATCGAATACCTGGCAGCCTTCAACCTGACTGACCTTGCTTCTCGAGGATCCGCGGGTAGGTTCCCCAGCATCAAATACTGGGTGATGGGTTTCATCCACCCTTCATTAGCAGTTCCGGTTGCGAACACATGGTGCGTAAGGGTCTGTGGGGGGTCCTCCATGCTCCTGCCTTCCACGAGAACTTCTATGCTTCCAGCCGTACCCTCGATTGACGCACTTTTAGCTAGCTCATCGACCCTCTGGTTTATCTTCCTGGGGATCGGTTTGATATTGAAATTGCCAAAGTAAGCTTTTGCCCCCATTACCTTGGATAAGTACCTGTGCAACCTCGGTTCTTTTACTTCGAAGTTTCCCCTGACCTGACTCGCGATCAACTACGAGTCGATCTTTACTGCGATGTTCTCCAATCCGAAGTACAGTGCCAGCTCAAGGCCTTGCAGCAGTACCTCATACTCCGCCTCATTGTTAGTTGCCTGGAAGCCGAGCCTCAATGCCTTCTCAACTCTGAGACCCATTGGGGTCTGCAAGACTATCCCGATACCTGACCCTGAGGCATTCTAGATCCGTCGGTATAAAGCATCTAGGTTGAAGGGTTGCGAAGTTGAGACAACTGAAACGGGTTGTGCAGCTCACCGAAGGATTCGATTTCCACCAAGAAATCCGCCATGACTTGTCCTTTCTTCGCCGCTCGAGGCCGATACTCGATGTCATATATTCCCAGCTCGATGGCCCACTTGGTTAGTCATCCCGACAGGTCTGGCTTGGCCAAAATTTGCCGGATAGGGAAATCCGTATATACGTTGACTGAGTGTGCCTCAAAGTACTGCCGGAGTTTCTTTTTAGCGTTGACCAGAGCGAGGACCAGCTTTTCCGCCACACTATATCGTGTCTCGGCATCCAGGAGCATGCAGCTTATATAAAACACTGGTTTCTGTTTGCCATCTTCCTCGATGAACAATACGGCGCTGATCGCTACTTCGGATACTGCTAAATAGGCGTACAGGCGCTCCCCCTCTGCTGGGGAAGCCAGGATAGATGGGTGACTTAAATACAGCTTAAGATCTGTCAGTGCCTTGTCCTGTTCCTCTCCCCAAATGACAGTAAAACTTTTCTTCAAGCATTGGAAGAAAGGCTTGCACCGGTCGGACATCTTGGAGACCTGAGAGTGGCTATCTTCCCGGCAAGGTGTTGGACCTCCTGAACGGTCGAAGGTCTCTGCTCATTTGCGATCGAGGTCAGCTGGGTTGGGTTTGCCTCAGTACCCCTTCTGCTCACGATATACCCTAGGAATTGACCGGAAGACACCCAAAATGCACATTTCTTTGGATTCAGATGCATCTGATACTGCCTCAGAATCTGAAAACATTCGTCTAGGTGTCTCAGATGATCTGAATCTTCCTGCTTTTCACGACCATGTCGTCAATATAGACCTCCATAGTCTTCTCTAGTAGCCCGGCGAACATCTTATTCATGAACCTTTGATAGGTTGCCCCCGTATTCTTCAAGCCAAACGGCATACGCCTGTAGCAGTACAGCTCACGCTCTGTGATAAAAGCCGTGTGGATCTGGTCTTCCGCGTACAGGGAGATCTGGTTGTACCCAGAGTAGGCATCTAAAAAGCTCATTCTGTTGAATCCCGCCGTCGCATCTACTATTTGGTCGATTCTTGGTAGGGGGAAGCTATCTTTCGGGTAGGCCTTGTTCAGGTTGGTGAAGTCTATGCAAATACGGTCGTCGCCGGTTTTCTTTTCTACCACCACTGGGTTGGAGACCCAACACGAGTACATGCACTCCCTGATCAGACCGTTCTCCAGCAGCTTTTCCACCTCCTTATTGATTGCCCTGTTTTTCTCTGGTGCGAACCTTCTGGGTTTCTACCTGACTGAAGAGAAATTGGGGTCTATGTTCAGCTGGAGGCAGGTGTGCACAGGATCTATCCCGGGCATGTCGTCGCGGGATCACGCGAAGACATCCTCGTTCTGCTTCAGGAATCCCAACATCTCGTTCTTCTGCTGCTCAGGTAATAAGGCCCCGATTAGAATCACCTTCGCCGGTTCTACCTCTTTCAAAGGGACCGCTACCAGCTCCTTAATTGTGGATTCTGGACTGTCAGACTCCTCTTCGATCCGCTTCATGTATGCTGGCAGGCGGTCCTTTGATTGCTATCCGTCCCCGGTCGAGGCGCTTGCACTCGCGTCGGCTCCCCTCAGGGTGGTTTAAAAGCATTTCCTTGTGGAGACCTGGTCTCCCTTGATGTCTATCGTATAGGTACCATCCTTTGATAGACATCTTAAGACCTAGTGGAGGGTGGAAGTGACCCCATGCATGGCGTGGATCCATCCCCTTCCCATGATGACGTTGAAGGAGGACATGCAGTCAATGACGACAAAGTCCACGTCCAAGCATCTCTCAGCAGCGCAGACCTTCAGAGTCACGACGCCTAAGGGGCTGACCTTAGTGCTGTCAAAAGCGAATAGAGGCTGACAGATTGGTGTGAGTGCGCTTCAATCCAGGCCCATATTCTCGAATGTGCTAAGGAACAGGATATCGACGCTGCTTCCACCGTCGACCAGGACCCTTCTGACTAACGCGGAGCCGATCTGCAGTTTAATCACTAAGGGGTCATTGTGAAGCAGGCGTACCGTGGTCAAATCTTGTTGGGTGAAAACAATGGGGGTGGCAGAGGCGCGGCTTTCTCCCATCATCAAATGGTTGACGGAATGGCCCATCCCCCTCAGGCGCTTCACCCTTCCTTCAGCCTTTTCGAGTCACTTTTCCTTCTCCTCTTGATCCTAGGTCGGCTCTGGCCTGTCCACGATGGTCATCACTATCCTTAGGGTCTGCTCTCCTGATCCAGAGGCCTGGGTCTACTTCCCCTTTTCAGGCCTGGAGACATCTTCCTGTGGCTGGGTTCCGCCAGTTTTGACATACTGTTTCAACCTGCTGGCATGGATCGCCATCATGATCTGCGCGTAAAGGTTACGGCAGTGGGCGGTTTCGTGCTGTAGTCTTTGTGAAACTGGCAGTACTTACTCCTGTTCTTCATGTGCTCAGGGATGCTAGATTTGGGCGGGTCCTTGAAGATGCCCTTATTCCTGTTTTGGAGGTAGATCATATCGATTGGCAGAGGGTTGCAGGGTGTCTTCCTCCTCTTGCTTCCTTCCTGACTGTCTCGGATGGGGGCTTCCTGTTTCGGAGTCATCCCTCAGTCCGGTGGGGGCCTCTTCACCTCTTGTGGGGTCGGAGTTTGTACCGGCGTCGTTGTTATCACGGCGGAGGTCTTGGGCACCTTCTAGTGGCTTTCCAGCACCCTGAATACCCCTTCTGACTTCACCTGGACGTCTTCCATATCGTACAGAAGATTCAAAAGGAGGTGGTCTGATAGCATTGATCCTGGCTATAGGTTCCTAACGAATGAGCCTGTGGCTTGGACCGAGTCGGCGTTATGGACTAGGGACATCACCTCAAGGAAACGCAATAGGTACTCTCGCGGGGACTCATCTGCGGCCTGCTCCAACCGGTCAAGGTCTCGCATGGTTTTTTGCTGTCTCCAGACACCCGCATATTGCTTTAGGAAGAGTTTACAGAAATCTTCGAACCCGTTTATAGATTTCTCCGGGGGCTTTCTGAACCATAGCAGGGCTGGTCCCGCCAGGGTTGTAGAGAAAACTTTACAGGTCACAGCCTCGTCCCTAGTTTCCAAGGCCATCTTCTGTTGAAAATGGTATATATGATCGAGGGGGTCGTTTTTCCCCTTGAACGGCTTGAAGGTTGGGGTCGTGAAGTCCCTCAGCCTGGGCTCCATCTTGATCCAGTCGGCGAAGGCCATCCAGTTGATCCCTCACATAGTTTGCTCTGCGAGATCATCGGGGGTCTGGCTGTGATGGGCCCCGAGTCTCTTACCCAACTCTACCATCATCTCTTGCTTCCAGTCGGGAGGCGTACCCCCTGGGCTTCCATGGGGTCTTCCGCCCATCGCCCTCCTGGGGTCTCAACTGGTTTTGCCGCGCCCCCTGCATCCGCGATCCAGATGGAGCGGCAACTTCTCCTCGCGGTTGGCTTCTGAATTCTTGTTGGACCTCTTCGTCAAAATCTTCTCTCTGCTGGCTCCTGTCTTCACTCGCCAGCAGCCCTTCCAGGCGGGCGTTATCTCTGCGTACCTCTGCGACTTCGTTCCTTAAACTCAGGATGGACTCGTGGGCCAAATCTGCCTTCCAGTTTGCTTCCGTTAGGGCAGCGAGCATCTGATCTAGCTTCTGCTCCAGGTCTAGTCGTGCCTCTTGGGAGCTCCCTTCGGTGTCGGGATGTGTACTCCTGTTTGTCATCCTCAAGGGAGCCATCCAACGTTGTATGGCCTTTTGTTCGTGGAAAGCGCGATCGTGAGTCTCCTACTCTTTTTCTCATGCTCAACCGTTATTTCCCACAAATGGCACCAAACTGTTGAATCAGTTTCTCACTAGCCGTCCACGTGCCTTTGAACCACTAATGATATGTCCTCCAACTGTCCACATGTCTTTGCTATTCCAAAGTGCTCTGAACTTCAGGCAGGGTCGGAGAGGCAGGGGTGACCACCTGCAAATACTCTCCGATGCTTAAGTCAGTGGTCTTTCTTTGATTCAGGATAGCAAGGATTTAGATCTATATGAGTATATCTTTGTTTCTTGCTTGCAAACTTTTAAATATTTCTTTCTGTATGCATACATGCCCCTCTCGGGAACCTCATATATATATAGTCCTGAGATTGTGAACCATCTGGGTCTCAATCTCAGGACTAAGTACCTTTTTCTCCAAAGTTTTCTCCAGAGGTCACGGGCTGAGATTACCGTGATCTCCTCTGTATCACTGTAGCCTGGTTTCCGCCACCTCCTATAGCTTGAGTATGTCAGGGTTGAGATTTGGACAAATCGCCGTTCTGTCAGGATGGCTTACCCCTTGCGCACGCCTACCCAAGATCGCATTAAATGCTCTATTTGGGTCTGGAGTTGTGAGTCGCTTTCCATTGTATTCTGGTGGAAGACCCTTGGGGCTTCCGACCCTCTAGCTGTCGAGGTAAGGGTTAGACTGGGCCGAGTCTGTCAAGGGTCTATGATGGGCTAGGCCCTAACCTCGGACGGCCCAATGGCCGATTGTGATATCACATGTGACCCGCGTGGCCTTTAGCTAATCACTCTCGACACCTGTCAGACGGTGGGCCCCGTTTGTGACCTGTTCTGCCGTTTAATCATCCACGTGGTGTATGATTTGAGAACAGGTCCCACACTAAATCACAATATACGTCAATTTTCATTCATAACTTGGTCAAGTTTGTATTAACAAAAAAGGGGGGGGGGACTAAAGTGCAAAGTGTTAGTGTATTTTCATTTGACTACATCACAAAACAAAGTATTATTATTTCCTTCTTTTGCTTTTGTTTCTTTTCTAATTTTCTACAAGACAGATGAAAATATTTTATTACTAATGCCCAAAAATAAAAATATATTGCCCTAATCCTTGGGTACAAAAACATAAAAATACTATTAAAATTTAAAGCATAAAAAGAATAGAATGAGGATTCTCTAAAAGAAGTAGAATGAAATTGTTGTAAGTAAAAATGATTTGTTATTGTAAGTCATTTTTAACTTGATCAAAATATTCATTCATGGAGCAAAAACAAAAATCTTCATTGCAAAATAACCCATTATATATATTTATTTATTTATTTGTAAGGAATTATCCTTAAATTTTTAAATGCTCGTATAAAATATGTTTATCGGCCACAATCCAATAGATATTCTATTCATTTTTTTCACCTATATGTATATTTTAGCCACTAGATCATTATTTAACGGTTAACATAATTTAAATAGTAAAAAAATAATAATAATAAATATATTATTTAATATTTTTTTCTCTACTCTTTACCATAAAAGACATGAGAGATAAATTTAATTAAGCAATATAAAACTTATAAATTGATTAAAGCAAATACCTAATGGATTGATGACCATTTTTATTTTATGTAATAAATGAGTGAAGCAAGGCAACCACGGTTCCTAACCCTTTTATTTTATTTTTCTTTTTTTAATGCTTAACACTCATCATCGACCCTCAACAGTAACTTGAATTTATTTATTTCTTCCTGTTTGGTTCGGCTTTGCCAGTAGGAGAGGTTCCGTGGAAAGTGAATAAATAGCCAAAAAGCACTCCATTCTGTTCCAAAAAAAAAAAGTACTCCATTCTTTATGGAGTTTATAGTAAAATGACTTAATTTTGAGCCTATTTAGATATTTTTGTAACAAAATAACTAATATATTACTAGATATACCAATACATTCAATATATCAATTGAGACGAATAGAGAAATTTATACATAAGAGGTCTATTAAACCCCTTGTGATGAAAATGAGACTCACTAACAAATATTTTCAAAACTAACTTTATTGTTACGTTACACATATAAAATTACTTAGATATTCAATTTCTCTAATAAACTCCAATCTACTCCTGCTACCATTGCCGATTTTGATCCCAACCCCTACGGTAGTGCCTCTACTTGACTAGGCTCGAAAAATTTCGACTGCAACAGAATAAGTCTTTCCTGATTATTCTGATCATTTTTGACCAGTAGTTGGAAACTTTCGACTGACGTTTGACTGGAGTTAAACAACTATTCGACTGTAATCAAACAATCTCAATCCTAATTGAAGATGATCAGTTGCCTTTCGGTACTGTCTCATTCTTTTTTAACTTTTCGACTTGGTCAAAAATTTTCGATCGGGACCGAATTAGAAATAATTTTAGAATTCCGAAATATTCATTAAATAATAATAAAAATTCTGTTTTTATAAATAATTTATAAGTTGTCCCTCTTTCTTATCACATGTATTAAAAAATTGTCAAAATTGATAATCTTTCAAATTGGTATATAAATAGATATATGGAATATAAAAGTACATATATTAAAGAATTTAGATATAAAAACAAAAAAACAGAAATTTATTTAAATAAAGTGTAAAAGAAAAAAAATACATCCACCGAAGAAAAGACATCCACCGTAAATTCTGTCTTTCCTTTTTTCGTCTTTCAAAGAAAAGAAAGTGCAGAAGTACCGAGTAGTAGTAACGTGTTTCACGTAATTATATTGTCACATGTAAAGAAACCAAGAAAGATTCCTTGTGAGAGCGACAGATATGAAATGCTATTAAAAAGTGACAAGCTGGGAAGAAGTTAAATTTTGGTGCATGAGTGGGGATTACAAACGGACCCTACCACCCAATATTATTACCCAGCATTATAATTGTCACTATTTTTTGATACTGACTGAACCGGGCAACACTCGAAAGTCAGAACGTTTTCTTATCTTCTCCTTACTTTGCTGCTATATATATATATATATATATATATATATTTTCTGAAATTGTGAAAGCGTTGTTGAAGTAAACATCTGGGGATCAATATAAGGTCAAATGGAAGGATCGACGGAAGAAGGGAAGAGACCATTATTACTCAACAATAGTGTTGATCATGGCCAAGGCAGTAGTACTATTAGTACTGGTTACAATTCTTGTGATTCATCGTCGTCCTCGATTACTTCCGCCGTCGTTTTAAGCGTTTTTGTTCTCTCTTCCGGCTCTTTTGCTTTTGGAAATATTGTGAGTGCTATTTATAATTTCATTCACAATGTTGTACATGTTTAAGCATGTGAGACCAGTTATGTACAGATACGTCTTTGTACAATCAAGACCGTCCATCACAGTGATCATCCCAAAAGCTAGCTAGCATCTCATACGTAAAAAATCAAAATATTAGGTATTTAATATCTTATATATATATATATATATATATATATATATATATTTGTTTTGGGTTTGCAGCTGGGATATACATCACCCGCAGAGTCTGGAATTATGAACGAACTTGGCCTTAGTTTGGCAGAGGTAAGAACAGAAATTCTCTCTTTGTTTGTTATTTTGTTTGTTTTTGTTTTTTTTTTTAAATTTAAGTGCATTAGCTGAAATAGTAGTTGTAATATATTTAAACAAAAGAAAATAAAGTATACAAAAAATAACTTTTTCCGACTGCCAAATCTTTTTTCCCCGATTAATTAGATTGAACAAATAAATTAAATTAATTTCGGGTATGTACAACCCAAAGGATTTATATATGTCAACCAAAAAAGAGGAAATAAAAGAACTTTTGACTCATTAACGTGAGGCTTTTCTTTTTCTTTCTTTTTTTTTTTTCCGGGTACACTCAGCGACTAGAAAATAACATTTTCCGATTAATTTAATTAGAGAGTTATTCACAAAGTTAAAAATAACATTTTCCGATTACTTTAATTACAGAGTTATTTCATCAGCCTTTGGTTAAAGTAAATGAGAGAGAGAGAGAGCTGCAGGCATTAAAAGTGGATAAATTTAGTTAATCGATCTTAAAAACACCCCCGTATACATTTCTTATAATGGTTTGTTAAGTGGGGCGGGGCCTATCTATCTGCAAAAGAGAAACAAAGCTTTGTTTCAACAAATAATATCACCCCTTGTGTTCATCACAAAACATATTTATTATTTTTGTACTTTTCAATTGATTGATTTTAGTGAATTGATTTGATTTGACATCATAAATAATTCTATGTAGGATTCCTAATACACATTTCCGAAGAGTAGTTAGTGTAGTATGATATAAGCTGGTAAAACTAACAGTCCTTCTTGACTTTGAGGGGATACATGGTTTCTTGAACTTAAAAAGTATGTCACTTTTGCTTTTCTTACACAAACATATATTAGTCTGAGATGGGTATCAGGAAAGATTAAGTTATTTTTTATCAGAAGTGTCAATAAAGATTTTAAAATGAACACATGTTTTTTCTTCTTTTTACTTAATACTCAAATTTTATTTCTTTAATTACTCTGCCCTTTCGGATGGAAGAAAGAGCTATATATACAACTAGGGAAAGTATCTTCATTTACTAGAGACAATCTGTAAACAATACAACTAAAAGAGAATAAATCCCTTTTTACAAAAATAGGGGACACAATTTAAAGGAGTTACAAAAATAATGGATAGTACTAATAGGAGAGAGAATCTCTTTTTACAAAAATAAAGTATACAGTTTAAAGGACCATCTCTTTTTACAAAAGTTATGAGAGAAGACATATGAGACATATACATTTGACTACTATTCACCGATGGGTTCATGGCTTAAACTGGAATTCAGGATATCCTTGCTACATTTTGATGAGTTGAAATCTGGTCGGGTCCAAGAAATCATGTGGTTCAAAACTTTTCATTGCTGAGAAATAAGGTTGTGAATGAATTGTATGAATTTTTTGTGGAGTGAGCTTTATATGTTATATTTTGTTCTGTAATGTTCTTCGTAAGTTTATAATTGACATGTGACATTGACAATAAAATTGGGTGAGGAGTTGGCAAAATGGGGGCCAGCCCAACTCGCCCAAAAGGAGCTAGGGTGCAACTTGGTCCAAAAATTTGAAAGAAGAGGACTGAGCTTAAAACGAGCTAAGATGGGCAGGTTTGTACCTATCCATTCTTTGCCTGCTTTTAAAAATAACTTTATAATTAATTAAAATATTATAAACTTAAAAATAAAATTTATAAATAAATAAATAATATGTTATATATATATATTTTTTTTCTGTTAATAAAAATTTAAAAATAATTATATAAGTTATAAGTATATAAGTCGAATAGTTGATAAAAAAAATTAATAGTAAAAATCTTAAGAAAATTATTTAGAATTATGTTAAAACTTGAAAATATGAAAAAAAGAGTAAAAGAAGAGGTATCTATAGGTATAGAATTTTTTAAATTTATTTAAAAATATTTTTAAAAAACAATGATATGACCTTTCTCCTAAGGCCAAGTCTAGGCCAGGCCCGTTCTTTTGGCCTAACCCATTTTGCTAGCTTTGACTAGGTGTATAATCCTCTTAATCCTGAAATATTGAATCTTGATAATTGACAACATTGGTTTTCTTTTGGAGGCATTTAAGGTTCATTATTGTTGTAAGATAATATCTTGTCCTTTTTTCATTCACCTGTTAGGATTTTGTCCAAGTCTTGAAAGGCATGAAATTATTAAAGTAATTCCATTTGTACTTAGTAGATTGAACGAGATTCTTATCTTTCTAAGTAACTACGGATTGTTGTCCTCATAGAATTTGTCATGATCAAAATTTTAAGGCGGTGACTTTTAGTAATTTTTAGATGAAATAGTGATAAACAATGTTTTTTCAAAATTTTAGAAAATCGAGTGCTAGAGGTTTAAAATTATACTTCTCACAAATAAGTAAAATTAAAGTTAAGAAAACCTCTCATTAATATAGATTTTCAAGAAAATACTCCACTCAAAATTTAGAGGAATTTTAATTTACTAATTTAGAAACATTTTTAAATTCATAACATTTAGAGAAATGAGTCAAATTAAAACCTTAGGTCCATTGTTCAAATAATCTACATAGAATTATTTATGTTTTTAAGTACTCAATTTAATAGCAATATCATCCTTATACATCACTTGGTAAATATATTACTATTGGCTAAATAAATTTGACTTAGAAAGAAAAATGATACAGAGTACGAACCAACCAATAAAGATATGAGAAACGACACATACATGCCAAACATTCCAAACCATTGTAAAATATCCATCAAAACCAGTACATATCTAATCAAGCCAATATATAACCATGTATGCAATCATGATATCCAAAGTATCCTAGTGGATCATTCGTAAGTCTGAGCCACCTAAAGAGGTGCCATAAGCCCGATCATCCTATGTGGGCATCGCAAGTCCATCGACCGTGTAAGTATATGAGTACATGCAAATACTATATGAATGACAGAATAAGGATATGCACTATTTCCACAAAATCTCAAAATAATCATACAATATTCTTTAATCAAATTACTTTTAGTTCTCAAAACTGAGTTCTCGAACCATTTTGGATTTTCTAAAAATTTTGGCATTATAACAGCTATTTTTTTTATTAAAACCCAAAAATCCAATTTCTTACAGAAAATAATATATATGACACGTCAACCAGTGTGACGTATTTCTTAGGTAATTTTTATCTCAAATCAGGTAAAAATGGACATAAACACAACTTTTATAGATTATTTTACGAAATTCTATATTTATTAAAAATATGTAAAATTTATAAATTAAATTAATTTTATACCACACTATTAGATACTCAAAGTATCTATTGGATGGTCGTTCAGAGAGTCGGGAACCAATTCTACTCCCTTAATCGCTCACTTGGGAAACATCGACCCCTCAACAAAGTTTCGAATCAATGAACGGACCTCTTCTTTGAATTTCTAATGTCCAAATAGCTAAGTTAGACATATAACTCGACTAATTCGGGTCTGAGCTGATATCGGATCGGTGACACATAAAACTAGACAAAATCTGAGCTGTTAGATATATTGACTTTTATACTGGTCATTAAATATAGTCAATATATATATATATATATCAAACTTCACTATTTTCTAACTATATTCCAAAAACGACAACAAAAACGAAATTTAACAGTTGGAAAAAACTAAAATTCAAAACTTAAAACACCTAAAAATGACAATTTTCAAATCGAGCAAAATGGGATCGTGAAATGTACATCTTGAGGTTCTTCTCGACGATACAAACCTAACGAGCCTAAGAATACGATCTAAAACGGTCGGAATTGTCGCTGGAAATCGAAACTCCCTGTGGCCAAAAATGGCATTTTCCGGCGATGTTGAGCTCGGCGGTGACCGAGGATCGGTGGCGTGGGTAGTAGGCAGCGTGGGGGAGCTTTGCCAGTAGTTGGCCTGGCCAGACAGTGAGTGAGATGGATGCGGCACTCCTCCTTGCGTTCCTTCGGTCGAGAGAACAAGAGAGCGACGTGAGAAAATCGGGAGAGGAGGGGGTGGACGAGTTAGAGAGAGAGAAAATATATATATAATATTTAATTTATTTTTTTTTTAAAATTTGATTAAATGACTGCATTACCATTATAAAAACTGGGATTTTACAGAATTAGTCTAGACCTCTACTATAATAGTATATAAACTTATCAGTTTTCAGAAAAAATAGACTAATTATTTTGGCACAAAGAAGAGTCTAGATGATAGTTATGAAAATGGATAGATATAATACATACCTAGATTTTTTGCCATGAGTGGTCTGAGGTTCTAAATGAGCTAGGATTATAATGCCAAAGCTCTCTTAATGGCTTCTTCTTGTGGTAGTTTGCTTTAAATAATTTTTAGAGTATCTTTGGAAAATGATGCCTGGAAAAGATATGATTGAAAATAGTATACTATATGTATATTTGTGAATAATTGGCATGACTTTAATGGTTTTACATATTGTCTGATAATACTATTTATACTGTCACGAGGTGGCCAGGATAAGAAGTTTGAGACTATATTTTATTTTTCTTTGATATACTTGATTTCGAAGGAGTACTTGGAAAACTATGTGGCTAACCTGAGTAGTTGAGCATTCATTGGCCTGTTTTTTCTGAAAGTAATTATGCCCTGAAAAGAAGAAAAATCTATTTTAATAAGAAAATGATGTCCAATCAGATGAAACTCAAATTTCATTATTCCATCTTGACAAATAAGAGTTCTTTGAAAGTTGAATGATAATAGATATGCGAATCTTTAAAACTTCCACTCTTGTAGCCACATATTCTTCTTTTTTCGTCTTTATCCTTTTCCAATAAGACTACCTCCAAAGCTAGTCATTCTTTGAGCATTCTTGACAATTGCATGCATCCCAATAGCAGTGTCCTATGCGTAATTCGAAGGCATATCACGGATTTCCTTGAGCGTCGAAGGATTGAATATCTGTTGAAATGGGTATTATTATTGAAGACATCATGTACTGAGTAGTAAAGTAGCTTGGGGTTTCTTCCCTTTTTGTTGAAAGTGACTTCTATGGTTCTATCTTTTTACGCCTTGAAGGATGGATTCAATGACTGAATTGCTACCCTTGGTTGGCGTAGCTTTTCATAGGTCGTGATCCAAGAGTCGGGAAGAATCCTCTAAAACTCTTCTAATGAGATTTGTCTCGGAATATGGGTTTAACTAGGCATATGATGGGAATCTATAGAGATCATAAGGGCATCCGTGGTTGTTAGAAGAGCCAGATGAAGTGCATGATTCTGAATTCGGTAAACCATTTGATAATGAAGTGTAGCTCCTATAGACTCAGGGTCTTGTTCAACTCCAACAAGCTGTGGTTGAATTTTAGAGCATATGACAATCTTTTGTCTTTTAAAGACGTGCAAAAGTTGGGATACATAATGATAGTGATTATCCCAGTATTGAGTATCATTTGAATTATGCTTCTGCAAATATGTTGTTACTTTAGTATTCTTGTGTCAAGTAGAGTTGCACATACATGAAGGCCATTTCGTCCATGATAGGTTAAGGCAAGGGGAATGGCTTCAAAATAAATATGGCTAAATTCCTGAGCAAGCCACTAAGACAGATACTCAAGTTGAATTTGTAGTGTAACAAATTGCTCTTAGGTGGTGGCAGGAAGCTCACAGCGGTCAAATTTGGTGGATTAGACATATTCTTTAACATTTCCAGAAGTGTGTTTGATCGAAGACTTTATTGACCTGATAAATAGACTTGATGGATTAGCAAAGGCATGACAGGAGTTAACCAAAAGGAGATTTTTAATGGTAATTTGCTCTCATCATGAAGGTAATTGATTTCATATAAGTATTCTAACTTAGAAGTAGAAGATTTTCGAATGGAAAGAGAACAAGTGAAGGTTATAAGGAATTGTGAAAAAAGTAAGTTAGAAGAGGAAGCTTTGGTAGTGGCATTAGTTGTACTCATCATGGGGATCGAGGAGAGACTCTTATTAGTAGCAGAGAATAACTTGAATATGACTATGATACCATTTTTAAGACTCTTGATCAGTGTGGGTATATTCTAAACATTCTATGTCAACAAGAGATCTGAAAAAGTGGGCGAGTAATTAATTATAACTATTTGAATTAAATCCTAGCTGATAATAAATTTCGACTTCCAAACAAAAACTTCTTATTCTCTAGCCTTTCTCGGACAAAAATCTTTTCAAAATTTGATCTCAGGATTTTGGCAACTAGGATTCAAACCAAAAGACCGACCTAAAATGACCTTTTGCATTCTAAATCAATATTTTTAATAGACTATCATACTATTTGGGCTTAAGATAGCCCCATTATCATTCTATAAGGCTATGATAACCTTTTATGGCCTAATCCTTGGTAAAGCTCTAGTCTACATTGATGGACATCATTCTATTCTCTCCTGATATAAAAGCCTATAATATCCTGCAAGCCCAATTCAAAAATTACAGAAGTCCATTGAATCATGGTATTTGAGAAAAAGATTCTAATAGGCCAGTCCAAAATAGAATTTTTGGGAATGAAACTATACGATGGACAGTACAAAACCCAAAATCATATAGACCAAAATCTTCTAAAGCTATAG
Source organism: Parasponia andersonii (assembly GCA_002914805.1). Lineage (NCBI taxonomy): Eukaryota > Viridiplantae > Streptophyta > Magnoliopsida > Rosales > Cannabaceae > Trema > Trema andersonii. The sequence continues at coordinate 344,291 of JXTB01000096.1, forward strand.
ACACTAATCTTATAAAGATCTAAATAGAACAATTTCTTAAAATTATTAATTATCTAAGGGACTTTGTTCTACGTCTTTCCATACTAATAAGCCTACTAAATGCTATGCTCGAAAAGGATCTCATCAATGGATCCTTCAAAGATTGAAGCAGTCAAAAAGCTAAAGAAAGTGATGCAGTCATGGCCACCACCCCATATTCCCTCTGACGTACAAAAAGCATATATTCCAAATAGATGCTACTGACTAGTATTGAGAGGAAATCTTATTAGAAGAGGGTAAAGATGAAAAAAAAAAGCTTTAAATATTTGAAGATCAATTATCACTCTACTATCAAAAAACTCTTAATTGTCAAGATAGGGATAATGAAATTTGAGTTTCTTTTGATTAGGTATGGTTTCCTCGTTGAAATAGATTTTCTTTTCTTTCCAAGGCATGATGACTTTAAGACAAAAAAAGCTACTCAGGTTAGCCATTCGGGTTTTTAAGTATACCTTTGAAGTTAAGCATATCATAGAAAAATAAAATACAGTTCTAGATTTCTTATTTTGGCTATCTCATGATAGTATAAATAGCATTACTCGGATAATATGCAAAACTATCAAGGCCATTCCAATTATTCCACAAAAATACATAATAAAATACATAATGGCATCCTCTACCCATCATCCTTTCCCAAAGATGTTTTAAAAATGATTAAAAGTAAACAACCACAAGAAAAAACCATTAAGAGAGGTTTGGTATTATAGTCTTAGTTCATTTAGAATCTCAGACTACTTATGGCAAAAGATCTAAGAATTACTCCTATCTATCTGTTTTCGGAGCTATTACCCCTAGGTGATACCTTTTCGTACCAAAACAATTGGTCTACTTTTTCTAGTACTTAAGAAGTTCATACTATTACAATGGAAGTTCAGACCAAGTCTATGAGAGGACAATAATTCGTAATTACTTAGAGGACAACAATTCGTAATTACTTAAGAAGAGAAGAATTCTATCTAGTTTACCAAGTACAAATGGAATTATTCTAATAGTTTCATGCCCACTATACATTTAGTCTTGTTTTTCAATGTTTCAATGCCACAGGATCAATTATGAGTTTACAAGACCACTGCATGCCAAAGTATAGCATTTGAATATGATATTACTAGAAATTCATATAGCTCACCCACAACCCTATCTCTTGATAATGAAAAGATTTTGAACTATATGATTTCTTGGATTTCTTGGATCTAGCTAGATAGTCGCTCGTCGAACAGTGACAAGGATATTATGAACTCTAGTTCAAGCCATATAACTATGGTAGTCATATACATATGTCTCATATGTCTTCTGTTACAGCTTTTGTAAAAGGAGATTTCCTCTCTTTTAAAGTAGTGTCCTCTACTTTTTAAAAGGAGATTCTCTCTCCTTTAAGTTGTTTTTTTTTTTAATTTGTGTCGTTTACCATTGTCTGTAGTGAGAGAAAATATTCCTCTCAGTTGTATATATAACCTTCTTTCCCTCTAAAGGGGCAGAGTAATAAAAGAAACAAAATCTGAGTATTAAAAAAAAATGTTTTATTCTAAAATTCTTTCTGAGACTTCTTATTAGCTAGATAAGAATAGTCTAATCTTTCGAATGAACCTGAAGCCTATCGCCCACTAGTATATGTTTGTTTAGGAAACTCAGAAGTAGCATGCTTTAAGTTCAAAAAACCATACATCCCGTTAAAGCCAAGGAGGGCTGTCCAGGGGAACATTGTTTTAACAAGCTTATATCAGGCTACTAAGGCTATTTTTCATAAAAATATGTACTCGGAACTCTTCATGGTTATACTATCGTAATTTTTCCAACTTCTTGAGTTTAATTCTTGATTGTTTTTGAAGAGAAAAATGAATAGTAGACATCTTATCAAATAATTGCTTATGAGAAAATTTTCAATTTCTTTTTGTGACACATTATTTTATACTCGACGACACAGTATTCTACATTTGTTTCAATCTATATTATTGGAACAACTTTTGGAGCAATATGGAGTGGGAAAGCAGCTGATGTTATCGGTCGAAGAGCTGTAAGTAATTATTAAGCTCATATTTAGAGTTGTTATATATGGTACGTATACATAAATTTCAAACCACTACATAGAAAAGACTCTATTTTGGTTGATCTTGAGATGCAGGCAATGGGAGTAACAAATGTAATTTGCATCATGGGGTGGCTAGTGATATCGTTTGCAAAGGTTTCCCTTTCTATATATTACTTTTTGCCTAAATTATATGAAAGAACAAATTAGTATATATGGTGTAATTTTCTTTTCACATATTTATTTTGTAATGTTTGTGACACCCTTCAAAAATCTCTTGGTTACATTGTACATATGTGCTTGAATCACCATATGAAAGTGAGTGCTCACAAGTATATAAATGTAGACTGAAGCAAGACAGCCATAATATGTATCTTACTGAAGCAAAAAACTGTAGTATTTTTAAACCAAGATGACACTCAAAGACATTAGAGCTCTTAGCCAAAACCAAACTTTAATGCTTAACTTCTTAATCTAAAGGGTCCTTGGTGGCTTTATCTTGGAAGATTCTTGCTCGGATGCGGCACAGGACTTGTTTCTTACGCGGTAACTACAACAAATTTAGTTTGTTTGTTTGTTTGTTTGTTTTTTTTTTCCCCCCCACCTTTTTCGGCCTCAGTTTTACTGATCGTTTCGGATGAATGACTCTTCTCTTGTAACCTGCTCTACCTATCCGTAGGGTCCTGTGTACATGTCTGAAATCTCCCCCCAAAATGTGAGAGGAATATTTATGTCAGTGAGCACCGTATGTTCCTAGCAACTCAAGTTTCATCTACTGTTTTCTATCTAAAGAGATGTTTCTTTCAATAGTGTGTACTGTGTTTAAACGTTCCGATGATCATAGATTTTGGTTGGTCATTTCTTTTATGCTTGTGCAAATACAGTTGCCGGCGACCTTTGGCAGAGCATTGTTTTTCCTCATCGGTCCTGTTCTCAGTTGGCGCACCTTAGCACTAATAGGTTAATTTTTCTTAATCGTTAATTTATGATTAATTTACGTTCTTACTATTAAGAATATTGTTGCAAGGTACACTAACATGCCTTGGATGTGAATTTACTTTCAGGAGTTGTTCCACTTTTGTTAGCAACGCTTGGCTTGTTAGTCATTCCTGAGTCTCCTAGGTGGTTGGTGAGCACAATTCAAAATTTATGTGTAAAAAAAGGTTCTCAAAGTGGTTATTATTACCATTAACTAGTTACATTTTTTTTTTCCCTCCCACATATCATGATATTGAGCCAAAAACAAGTGGAAATAAGCCGATGTGAATTGCCGATGATCACTAGGTGAAATTCTTGCATTTGAGGCGCGTAAGAACTGATTATTGATGAGTAAAGTTTTCATACATGCAGATGAAAATTGGTAAAATTGAAGAGTCTGAGAAAGCTCTACAACGCTTCAGGGGAAAGAAGACTGATATTTCCCAAGAAATAGCTGATATCAAAGTAATACCTTAATTTGATGATCATAACTTTCATGCTGATCAATGTTTTAACATATTACGACGCATAATGTTTCCCTTTTCCGACGAAATTAAAAGCGAGACGAGATTTTATTGTTTTACAGTATCATACAGAACATTCAAATAGAATCTCGGGAAATGGAATTCTAAGTCTATTCCAAAGGAAGTATGCAAATAGTTTTATAGTGAGTCACATAACTTGTACTTATATATAGACTTGTCATATGTCTCTGTTTTGTTCTGTTTTGACGTATTGGTTTTACATAAATTAGATTGGAATTGGCCTTATGGTATTACCCCAATTTGGAGGGCAAAATGCAATTGGGTCTTATACAGGTTCAATCTTTGAGTCTGTAGGTAATAATCGTTAGTCTTTTTTTGTTTTAATTTTGTCTTTACAAGTGTTACATTCGAAATTTTTCTAGAAAGAAGAGACATATCTTAAATGGATCAGACATAACTTTGATTAACTATGACAGGTTGAAATTTTTCTAGAGAAAAGAGACAATATCTTAAATGGATCAGGCATAACTTTGGTTAACTATGACAGGTTTTTCAAGTACAATTGGCAGTATTGCAGTTGGAATTATTGAGGTAATAGCTATTTTACAATTGTAGTCACTCAAATTAAAGAATATATATGTGTATATATACTGTCCATTTTTTTTCTAATTAAAGATTCTTCGAGTATAGATAACGACAGGAATACTAAAAGTATGTTTTATAGATAAGTTTGGGAGGCGGCCACTTCTATTGGTAAGATTAAGATAATTAATTTATCTTGACATTATTTCAATGCAATTTTGTGTAATTAATAGATTTTTGAATACTCAAAATGCCAATTCTTCTGCAGGTATCTGCAGCTGGGGCTTGTTTGGGTTTTTTCTTTATTGGATTGTCATTCTCCTTACAGGTTTAATTACTCAAACAAAAATGAATTAGATACATACTTATATCACTTTTCCATTTTTATTCTTTTTTTAGAACAAGTTCTTTTTTTTTTTGGGTAAAAGTCTAAACATGTTTGATATATGCCTTGAGCAGGATTTTCACTTTGAAGAGGAGCTTACTCCTTTTTTGGGGCTTATTGGTGTACTGGTAATATCACATTTTAACCATAGATAAGCAATTTTTCTCTTTCTTTATGTCTTGATTTATCTACCGTGAGTGAAAAATGATTTCCTTATATTTACTAATTTCAATTCTACCGAAATATGATACGAAAATGAAAACTCAAAATTGGAAATTAGAGAGGAAGGGTTGGCTCATAGGTTTAATAGTGAACAACATTATTAGAAATTTGTTTCCTTTCTACGCGCCATGTCTGAATATGTCACACCTCTTTATTTTTTACTTCTGGATGAAAATGAAGGCACGCATATGATATCTATACATATATATATATATATATATATATNATATCCTTAGAGGTATGTTAAACATTTTTAATTTTTAACATATGAATTTTATTAATTAATATTTACCAACCCTCCTAATAAAACATGGAGAAAATTAAATGATTAATCCACTGATGATGTTCACGCATGGGTTTCTTCAGATATTTCCTATGAACATAAAGGGTACAGCTGGAAGCCTTTTGAATGTGGTTACTTCGATTGGTGGTTGGATTAATTCCTACAGTTTCAACTTTATGTTTGAATGGAGTTCAGCAGGTGACTCCTCTCCTATATTATGCCTATATTCTCAACTGATGGCTTCGTAATTATTTATAATGAAAATGATTAAGATAATATTTCTAATCTTTATTAACTTGTATTGGGTGTGTTATTAGGCACATTTTTCATATTTGCGAGCGTTATTGGAGCTACTGGTTTATTCACTTGGAAGATGGTACCAGAAACCAAGGGCCGGAGTCTAGAGGAGTTACAAGCATCCATTACTCATGAGCATAGCCTCCAATAAGAAGTTACAAGGTTCTACAAATCATGTATGTCCTCGAAAATAAGAAAGATCATATGGTTAGTTCTGTACATACCTATATAAGACTAGGGTTAATACATTTTGGTTGAAATGAGTGTTTATTTTATTTTATTTTATTTTTATTAATAACGAAAAGAAAAAGAAAGATTTAGTGGGAACTGTGCGAAAACTAAGCTATATATATTTGACATATACAACTTGTCCCAAATCTCTTTTCGAAGTGCCAAAGTATAAACTGGTTCAAATTACAAACTTGAACTTTCACTTTAATAATCATTCCTCGAGTCCAACAAAGTAGAATGTATAATAATCCAAGACCCCTGATTTATGTCAAAACTAAAATGACACTCATTAAACAAAAAGTAGTACATTAATCAACAACCCTATAAGTCTGGAAAATATTATTCAGACAACTCTAAATTAACTAGCCAAATTTGATTTTAAAAAAACTTTGACCATTAAATTTTAGTTGAAGATGAATTGTTTTTGGGTTAAGAAAATAAATATTCATTTTGATTGTTGCACCTCTAGAAATGAGATGGACTCATCCAATGCCACACACATATAAGAAATGATATTCAATTATATTTTTAGTTTTATTTGTCTCATTCTAAAACTAAAATACTCAAAATTTTTAGAGTTCCACGTAGAAAATAAATGATCATATGCACTCAACTCGTATCTATAAAAAGTGGTTGAGTGTCTTCGATTTTCACAAAAGACTCGCGCTATTAGAGCCTATTTTCTCGGTTAAAGATCTTAACGTTACTGGAATGTTAAATTAAAATAACCAGGTAAAAACATAATTACTGAAATAGTGCCCAACCAACTAGGGATTGCCATATGAAGTTTCCTTTTAAATTTGTGAACTCTTCCCTCTCTTCTTCACGTGAAGCCCCTGGACCTCCAAAAAAGCTGAAGCTCTGTTGTCCCTTCCCCCCTGTCACACACACTGGAGCTACCTATTGCCAACACACCAGCCCGTGCACCTCCCTACATCCAGACGAACCTCCGCCGCCACTTCTTGCCGCCCGACGCTCGCTGTCGACGGAACTAGGAGCCCACGAACGTCAAGCCACCGATGATGTATTTCGAGGATTTAGCCGCCACTGGCTGTCGTTTTGGCTCACTGCTGGCAAGTGCACACTTGGCTCGTCCTCCTCGACAAACCTCGACCAGCTCAACACAGTTCCGGTGAGCGTCTTGAAAACTTCGTCGTTTTTGAAACTACATCGTGACATTTTTCTAATTATTTTTGCGAAGTATTTTTGTTGGCCGTGAAAGTTATATGAAGTGAAAGAAGAGATTAAAACATGAATAAATATAATTATTTGGTATTAAATTAAAGTCCGGAGTTATGTAAAATTTCAAATTAAAAAATGTGATATTTTTATAAACATTTCAAAAAATGGTATTTTTGATACATTCAGATTTAAGGCCCATTTGTGACTCGGGATCTCGAAACAGAGTTTTTATCTCAAATTCGGAATCAATGAGGTTGAAAGATAAATTTTGATACGAAATATCGGCATGTTTTGAAGTGACACAAGACTCATGAATAATCTTGTTTTATGTGTCACGGTTTCGAGTTTCAGCCTGAAACCCAAATTAGTCGAATTATATGTCTAATCTAGCTATTTTGGATACTAAGAATTTAATGGTATTGTCCGTTTTCTCATTCAAGACTCTGTTAGAAAAATGATTTTCTAAAACAAGCTAATTTAGTTTCTAATTCGCCTAACAGACTTCTAAACGACTAACGGATTCACACGAGCTTCAATAGAGAATTATTACACTCATCTAAAGTAGGGACTCATTCACTTGATTTTAAATTGGTTTATTATAAATAGTTTGGACTAACTTTTATGAAATTGAATTTCATGATTTAAATATTACAAAAAATGTGTTTGACTTAATTTCATGATTTGGAATGAACGGAAATCACGATACGATTGATTTATTGATTTAATCACAAAACGTATACATCTGCATCCTGTCATGCATTGGCATTGCATATTACCATACATAGCCGTTAGAATTATAGTGTTTAATTAAAATATTAGAATAAGTCACGTTCATCATATAGATGAAACGAAACTCATGTATGTCATGAACTAGGCATTACGAATTAGGTAATAACTAGTGCATTTGTGGTGGACTTGAATAGTATACATTGTGTTTCAGAATGTATTTTGATATTGGTTTGTATACGTGGATTTTAATAAATCTGTTTGAGAAATTGGTATTTATAAAATATTTAGAAAGAAGAAACTAAGTATGTAGAAATTTGTGAATTAAAAATATTGTTTATTATTAAAACTTCGAATCGTTTTTCTATTGAGTATTAAGTCACCCCTCATTCTTCTCTCCCAAGTGGTATTCAATGTGACGTAGACAATGAAACTTAGAAGGTAGCTCTTAAAGCTTAATATTAGTTATTTTATTTTAGAAATTTCTATTTTATTCGTGAGTATTGAAATAAATAAGAATTTTACCTTGTTTATAATTTTGAAAGGTTTAATTATAAACTGATTATAGTTTGTATAAACTATGCCTATGGTCTGTATAAAATTGATGCACAACTTTGAATAACTAGTTTTATTGAAATCTACATTTAAAAGGGTAATGCATTAACTTTGAGATTACTTTCACTTAAATTTTTTTAGAGGTAAATACAAATATTTATAAATTTATTTAACTTTTTAAATTAAATTTTAGTATTTATATTTTGTGAAATATTTATTCTACCACTGACCCTGACTCCGGGTTATGACAGGTAGCAAGTCATATTTTCATCATCACTCTATCTAATTTACACTTTATTTTCTCATTATTTTACATGTAAACTATATTAAAATATTTTACATTTCAATATATAGAATAAATCATTGCTGACTTAATATTAATGAAGGACATTACACAACCACATTTTTCATATTTGTATGTTGTTTTTATTCAGTTAGAATATGGTACCAGAGACCAAGGGTTGAAGTTTTAAAGAATTATGATACAAGCATGAAAGCATCCTCCATTACTCATGATCATAGTCCCCGGTACGGAAACTTCTTAATTAGCTCAAAAAATATTTTGTGCCCCATTAATATATTTTCTTTTTTCATGAAAAAATAAGAAAGAAAAGGAAAAGAAGAGAGGAATCTAGTGATATTGAGTGAACTGTGCGCGTGACATTCAACTTGTCTCAAATATCTCTTGAAACATGCTAAATATAGCAATATACAGCTAAGAGTTTCATTATTCCGGAACAAACATAAGATATTTAGTCACATCATAATAAATTAGAGTTCTTAAATAGCATAAATATGGAAATGGTATATCTATTGCCGCTCTTGCTTACCCTTTGTTAATGATGTAAATAATTAATTACCTGTTATAAATAAATGAATTTTTTTTTCTCTTTTTTTTGGGGTAATGATGATAATATGAATGCAATGAATGAATCTATAGGAAATGAGATAAATCGGTTATATTTAACTGCTTTGATAAGCTTTTTCAAAATTTAAAGGTAAAGTTTCATTCTTTGAAAAAGAAAAATGTTTCGGAAAGAGTTTATAATGGACTATAATACTATATAGTATGATTCGTTGAGTTCACGATTGGGATTTTTCTCTTATTACATATATAAATATATAAAAGGACAAAATTAATGTGTCGCACATGGCGTTACAACCCTTAAAAAAAAGAAATTTATTTATATTTATATATAATATAAGATAAAGGAAAAGACTAAAAAACCCTTTATTAATGATATTTACTGGGCAATAGCAATTTAACAATAAGCTCTTTAAAAAATCCTAAATATGGATCAGATATATGAAATTTATTATCGACTTTTATATTTGGATATTGTGGAACATTTTATAAATCTAAACCCAAGCTCATGAATACATTGAATGGCAGAGATTTAACTAAATAAATTTTTGAATATGGTTTGATACAATTTTAGACAAATAAAATATGTGATCATAATTTACTCTAGTAAATGTATAGATATACTTTACCTAAATAAATATGTGGCTATGGTCCACCTAAAGAATTGAATGGTTCTAGTTCATCCACTAATATTTATAAATATAGACATTTGTAAGAGTTTATATATCCATTCAAATCATTTTTTATTTTCTAAGAAGGAATTTATTCTCTCATATCTAGTTCTTTGTGTTGATATTCTTAAGTTATAATATATTTTACATTATTTAAAACACATTATCAATACGAGTCTTCAGTCTTTATAATCTTGCTGAGGTAAAATTTTATTAGTTATTACATTGTATTATAAATATCCCTTTTCGGTTTAATAAAGATCTACCATAAGTAATTTAATATGTATATATATATATATAATGTATATGCATATATTTTATTTCGTTCTAATTTTAGTGCTCATTATTTTCTTTCTAATAATTTGAAAGTTTGATGTTCTAATATTACATCGAATTGTTTCATGTATTTATATTCGATATCTTCATTATGAGATTCTTACATCATGATTTTGATCACGAATATCATATATTTATATACAATATATTCTGAGAATATCTATTCATAACAATTCTTTATGTAGAAATTATTTTATAAGCAAGGTTGGTAGACTATCCCTATCATTATGAAATTACTTCTTTATATGATATTATTTGAAATACTAATTATCGTCATTTTTCTTACCCTAAATTATTATTGTGGCTGTGCTTATATATTTATAATTAACATTTTAACTTTGAGATTTCTGTATCCACATATTTGATTATAAACATCTATAACATATATGTTTATAATTATGTCTTCGAATATTACTAATAAATATATTACATAATTGTACTTTATTTCTCTTTTATCACATATTGATCAAGTTATGAGTTTTTTATTTCTAACTATATAAATTTTGTAATATAATAATTTTCACAATGACAAATCTTACAAAGCTTGAATTCATTGCCCTTAAAATGCATACAATCCTTAAAATAAAAAGTATTTTAAAAAAATTGTCATTATTAAAAGCAAATGTGAATACAATTTTAAGTACTACAAAAATAATTAAAAGTTTTGGAAAAGCTATAATAATACTACCTAGGGGAACAAAATTAATTATAAACCATGCTTTATTCTCTAGCAAATCTAGAAAAAATTTGCTAAGTTTTAAAGATGTACGTTGTAATGGATATCACATTGAGACCACAAATGATAACTATATAGAGTATCTCTACATTACTTCTATTGTCATAGGCCAAAATTAAATAACAGAAGAGCTGTGTGCCTTCTCTTCTAGATTGTATTGCACATTAAAAAATGCAATTGAATCACATAATGTGATGACTAAAAAGGATTATGATATTAAAATTTTCTCTTTTTAGCATGATAGTCTAGGACATCCTGGGTCAATTATGATGCAAAAAATTATTAAAGGCTCACATGGATATCCATTAAAGAACTAAAAAATTCTTTTGTCTATCAATTTTTCTGAATAGCTTATACTTAGGGCAAATTAATTATTAAGCCATCTCCAATAAAACTTGTAGTTGAGTTTTCTATATTCTTAGAAAGAATTTAAGGAGATATATATGGGCTTATTCATCAAGTATGTAGACTAATTAAATACTTTATAGTGTTAATAGATGCTTCAACACATTTGTCACATGTTTGCTTGTTATCTACTCGTAATGTTGCATTTGTGAGATTTCTTGCTCAATTGATTTGTCTAAGAGCACAATTTCTAAACTATACAATAAAGACTATTCGCCTTGATAATACTGGTGAGTTTTCATCTAAAACTTTTAATAATTATTGTATGTCAGTTAGAATTAATATTGAGAGCACCTTGTTGCCACACATATACTCTGAATAGTTTAGTTGAATCATTTATTAAACGTATTCAATTAATTACTAGATCATTAATGATGAGAACAAAGTTAACTGTTTCTATTTAGGGGCATACTATATTGCATGTTGCTACCCTTATTCGTATTAGACCCCCACATGCTATCAAAAATACTCTTTACTACAACTTACTTTTGGTCAAGAACCAAACATTTCCCATCTATGAGTTTTTGGTTGCACAGTATATGTACCAATTACTCCACCACAGAGTACCAAAATAGGCCCTCAAAGAAGGTTGGGAATTTATGTTGGTTTTGAGTCTCCTTCTATCATCAAATATCTTGAACTCATAACTAGCGACATTTTTACAGCACGATTTACTGATTGTCAATTTGATGAAACTAAATTCTCATCATTAGGAGGAGAAAAATATTAGATAAAAAAATAACTTGAAATTTTGTGGAATGTATCATCATTATCTCATTTTGATCTTTGCACTAGTTAATGTGAGCTAGAAGTTTAAAAAATTATATACTTATAAAATATTGCAAATCAATTACCTGATACATTCACTGATATAAAAAGAGTGACTAAATCACATATACTAGCTATAAATGCTCTAACCCAAATTGATATTCTGTAGGACATTCTTTGAGCATAACAACAAGTGAGTCTAAGGCATGCATAAAGTGAAGTAGAGTAATTGGTTTTAAAGATAAAATCCCTAGGAAGAAAAAAGTGATATATTATAGAAATTAGCCATCCTAAAAATGAGGTATTCTGATATGAACCTCGCCAACGTTGTGACGAAACCCGTTACCAAATCTGGAATGCACCCAAGACCTTTCAAGTTTGATGGAGACTGCGACCCGTTGCTTAACATGTAGCAAAAACCTTGGTATGTTGAAGACGCCACAAACGGGATGGGAAATCCGTTTGATAAGTCAAGTTGAATGCCACAAGGAATTCCTTGATAAGTTCAGGACAAGTTTCTTCAAGGACTCAAGAAGAAAAACTCTCTCTTTTCATTAATATGCAAAATCTGGTTTTCAAAGTGTTAGGGGCGGCACCCTTATATAGCAGGATACCCTGCTAGGGTTTTGAGTGTAAAATTACTAAACTACCCTTAATGAAGAGATAAAAAAGAAAAGCCCAAAGAAACACCCCAAAGAAAAGCCCAAAGAAAAGCCTAAAGAAAAGCCCTAGAAACACTCAGAAATTAAAACACTCTATAAAGATAAAAATACAAAGAAAATGTGTCTACATCAAATTATGATTCTCCCCTTGCACGTGTATGATGGATTAGGCATGCAATGGCTCAAAGGATGTGTTTGGCTGATTGGTTCTCAACCGAATCGGCTTGGATGAGCAAAACCAACCTTTGTTCACCTTCAGTTGTGAACACGCTTTCTTCTTGCTGTAGAACTCTCCGGACTAAGTTATTCAGCTCTTCTTTGAATCTTTTAGCTATAGCCCTGGTCATTGGTCCAACAGGAACTTGTACTGGTCCATGAGTCTTGACCGCCCTGATGTCCTCATCATATTCCTAAAGAGATAACAACGTTGGCAAAATAGATAGTTGACATAACTAAACAAATAACTCTAGAAGAGGTTTAGATACTTGACGATATTGAAAATAAATAGATCTCAATAAGTTATATCAGCTCAGGAAAGGAATGGAATCATGATAAAACTATTGTCGGTAAAATATTTGTATATATAGTAGCTACTGCTATAACAAATAAAAGCAAGGAACTTGAATAAAAATCTGTCAAAGAATATCGACATAGACATGATTAGCCAAAATGGAAAGATGTAGTCGAAGAGGAACTAAAATCTCTTGAAAAAAGAGAAGAAGTTGGATCTGTTATCCAAACACCTAAAAGTATGAATTTAGTAGGGTACAAATAAGTATTTGTACAAAAACATAATGAGAAAAATAAGATCGTGAGCTACAAAACACGATTCATAGAACAAGGTTTCTCATAAGACCAGAAATAGATTATGAGGACACATATTCTCCTGTGGTGGATGCGATAATATTACGATTATTAATTAGCCTAATAGTCTCTGAAAGGCTTAAAATGCATCTAATGGATGCTGTAATAGCATATCTATATAGGTCACTTGATAGTGATGTCTACATGAAAATCCCTAATAGATTTAAAGTACTTGAAACACTTAATATAATACCTTGGAAAATATGCTCAATAAAATTACAAAGATCTTTATACAGGTTAAAGCAATCTAGACTTATATGGTATAATCGTCTTAGTAGATATCTTTTGAATAAGAGATATGTGAATAATTTTTTTTGTCCATGTGTCTTTATTAAGAGCTCAAAAATTAGGTTTGTTATCATTATAGTATATGTTGATGATTTGAATATCATCAAAACTCTCGAAAAGATTAATGAGACAATAGAGTATTTAAAGAAAGAATTCGAAATGAAAGATCTCAGGCCTCCAGATTGAACATTTACCAAATAGTATGCTTATACATCAATCAATTTATACAAAAATGGTCCTCAAAAGAATTTGTATAGACAAAGCTCATCCATTGAGTATTCCAATGATTTTCAGAATGTTTGATGTAAATAAGGATCATTTTCGTGAGAAGATAACGAAGAAATTTTTAGTCCTGAAGTACCATATTTGAGCAAAATTAGAACTTTTATGTATCTTACTAATTATACTCGACCTAATATAACTTTTTCTATTAATTTACTAGTAAGATATAGTTTCACTCTAACTTAAAGACACTAAATAAATATTTCGTTATCTCTGTAGAATGACTGAATTGAATTTATTTTATTCTAATAAATTCAGATAATAATTAACTAGTTTTACAGATATAGGATATTTGTTAGACCCAAATAAAAATCGATCTCAGACATGTTATATATTAATCAGTTGTAACACAATAATATCCTGGAATTCTATGAAACAAACTATTACTACTACCTCCTCGAATCATTCTGAAATAATTGCACTTTATGAGGCAAGTTTGAATGTGTATAATTGAGATCTATGATTCGACATATTCAAGAAATATGTAAATCAACATCTATCATACTGATTCCAATTATGATACATGAGGATAATACTACATGCATTGCTCAATTTAAAAGAGACTATACCAAAAGTGATAGAACTAAGTATATATCACCCAAATTATTTTGCACACATGAACTTCAACAGAAAGGTGATGTAGATATTCAATAAATTCGCTCCAATAAATTTAGAGTACAGAGACCAAAAGATCTTCAATGAACTTTCAAATGAATTAGTCATGAGGGAGAGATATTTATGTATGTACTCTTTTTCTCTTAGCCAAGGTTTTGTCCCAATGGGTTTTTTTGGCAAGGTTTTTAATATGGCACTCTTTGAAGTATAACAAGAGCAAGAATATTGTACTCTTATTCCTTCAATTGAATTTTTTTCCACAGGATTTTTTCCTTGTAAGGTTTTAATGAGGTATATTCTTGTATAATGGACATCCAGAAGGAGAGTATTATGGACTTTTATATTTAGATGTCCATTATCGCGGAGTATCTTACAATCCCAAACCCAAGCCTAAGAATATATTCAATGGTAGAGATTTAATCAAATAAATTTATGGATGTAGTTTGGTGTAATTTTAGCAAAGTAAAATATGTGACCATAATTTACTATAGTAAATATGTAGATATACCTTACCTTAATAAATACATGGTCATGGTTCACCCAAAGAAATGAATGGTTATAATTCATTTACCAATATCTATAAATAGAGATATTTGTAAGAGTTTATGTATCTATTTAAATCATTTTCTATTTTCTAAGAAAGAATTCATTCTCTCATATCTAGTTCTTTGTGTTGATATTCTTAAGCTATAATGTATTCTTTAATATTTACAACAAAATTGTTATTGAAAATTGTAACACAAAAATTATTTTAAAATGATTGCAGTGATATAATGAGTAAAGTGAAACTGTTTATGAATTGTCATCGTATATGAATATATTTTGAAGTTCTCTTCTGTGACTATGTAATGTGGACCCATTCCTTAAGGGTTATATTTGTGACAATACATATGTATTGAATTTAGACCTTATTACAGGGGGCTAAATGTAGTAAATATGAATCTAGCGATAGGGATTAAATATAGTAAATATAGACCTATCTACAAGGGTTAAGTGTACTAAATATGGACCTAGCCATAGGGGTTAAATATGAACACAATCATCAAAAACTGTTGAGAAATTATTTAAAAGTATTACTGATTATTGAATAAGAATGACGTGACAGATTTTAAAATCCTACTTCCTATTTTTGTCAAAGTGAGATTTCAAACAATCTCATTTGATTATCTTGAAAAAACTAAGTTCTGAAATAAATTTTATTATGAAAAATATTACTGAATCTTTTTAAATATATATATACTTGATTTAACTAGTCAAGGTTACTTTTACTTATTGGGCTATAGAGCACACTTTTTATTTATTTTTCTCTCAAGTTTTAAAGATCATTAGTTAAAAGATTCATTAACTAAGAACTTGTCGAAGAAGAGTTGGGATACAGTGGAGTTTATGAGTGAAAGAGAGAAAGTTATTTATTTTTATTAGAGAAAATATGAAGATAACAAAGGTCAATTAGAACAAATTTATTAGATAATAATATATATATTTTGTATAGTTGATTTTAATATTTGGAGACTTAATTATTGGATTGAATATGATTTATCAGTATTTATTAGAGTTTAATTGTTCTTTATTTTTACACATTATAGATAGATGTTTTCCATATTTATAAGACTTTGCTTTATAGGTATGCGGCGTACGTCTTCGTGAGTGGGGTGTGACACGCAAAATTTTCTTTATTGGAAGCTGGCATAGGTGGTACATTCCTTTTTTTTTTATATTTTTTTTCCAAAAAAAAAAAGAATGGTATAAGAGTAGGTCATAGCATCTTAAATTTCTAGAAATACAATCTCCACAAGATAAGGGTGGGTAGAGATATAAATTAAAATGTCAAATGGACATTTTGAAGAAAAAAACTTAAAAAATTATAAAACCGAACAAACATATCCCCATCATTTTATTTGGAAGTTATTTGAAGTTTCCCGAGAGCACCTAGTATGTCTACTAATCCAATTCCAACCATATCTTAAAAAGAAGGGAAAAAAAAAAAAGAAATTCCAATCCAAAAACAATTTTCCGTTTCAATCAAACACGCTACGTATCCTAGCTGTGAGGTGATTAAAGCTAAAGCTTCTTTTAGATCTTTTTAAAAGACAATATGTGCAATGTGCAGAATTAATTGTTTTTCTATCCAAAACTCAAGTACCCTTATCAAGTCTTAACATACATTAATGAAATGACTTTTTTTTTTTTGAAAGAAAGATCAGTATCATATATTACTCCATAACAACAGATACAATAAGGGAAGGAATTTTTTCCAACCAAACAAGTTCTCCATCTATCTTAAGCGAAAATCTAGCGAGACCATGAGCAGCTTGATTAGTATCTCACCGAACATGAACCAAAGATACACAAGGAAAATAAGATAAAAGAACATGAATATCTAATAAAAGACCTCTAAGCTGAGAAAAACAGTTTTCACGACCAGAATAAAGATTAAGTACAGACAGAACGTCAATTTTAACAGAGTCCAGCGGTACACTAGTATGTTTAGCCCATTTCCAATTTCTAAGAAGGGCAACAGCTTTAGCTTCAACCGCGGATAGCTCACCATTTAGATTCTTTGCCAATGCTCCTATGACTTCTCCATTACGATCATCAATAATAGTACCAATTCTCAAAAGTCCAGATGTACTATCCAAAGTGGCATCCACATTCAGTTTATAACGGCCTTCCTCAGGACGAATCCAACAAGCTAGAGGCAAGGAGTGTTGGGGCAGAGAACGTTGATTACTAGATTGAGCTCGAAAATAGTTTTCTAAATAGGATCTTGCCCAACGAACAACATAAGGAGCACATCTAGGACTTTGACCATGGACCTGTTTGTTTCTTTCAAACCAGATGCACCATGCTAGAATAATTTTCCATATTCTTACCCTATATCCCATGAATTCGTTGGAGAAGATCATTAAAAGAGCTACAGGGAAGAGTATGAATCTTACAAGAAAGGTTGGCTTGCTTCCAAACAGAACGGCTAGTAGCACGTTGAATCAGCGATGATAAATTATTTCTTCATATGCTCCACACAAAGAACAGTGGGAGTGAGGGAGGGAGTACCCTTCGGCTATGCAGGCCCAAATATGTAGGGAGAGCATTATGACAAGCTTTCCAAGCAAAAGTACGAGTCTTCCTCAGAATGGATAGAGACCACAAACAGCGCCACCATTTGGAAGAAGAGGATGGACTAGACGATGAAGCCACGTGATCCATTGATGAAGCAACCCAATAGCCACTCTTAACATCATAGATCCCATCACGAGAGTAATGCCCAAAAAATAGTGGTCAGACTTCGGATAAAGGGGAATAGGAATGGCTAGGATAGCTCGAATGTCCTCTTCACAGAAATATTGAGACAACTTAGGACGATCCCAAACACGATCAGCTGTGATGAATTCTGCTACTTTTACACGAGGAAGAATAGAATTAACCATGAAAGGCTTAAAAGTGCGCTCAGGAGGAATCCATGGATCAGTATAAGCATTAACAGAATGTCCATCATTAATGCCATGGATTTGTCAATATTTTATTAACTAAATTGCTAAGATATATTCATGGACGATGAACTTAGAACTTCAGGAATCAATTGCACCAATTACTCCCTTTTTTTATTTTTATTTTTTTGAACAATCACCCCTATTTTTTTAAAAGATTTCGTGTCACGCTTCCTCTAAATTTAAATAAACGAATTATCAGCGAAGCAACCCGTGCTATTTTATTCTTGTTTTATTATTTCTTTTACATGATCAACAGCCGGCTCATCAACATACATATATATATATATATATAATCAAAACCGAAAATCCATATATACATGCAATCAAAACCATTCAATTCATATGCATACGACACAAATCAACCTATACCCATGAGCTCTCATCCTCTCATCTGTGGAAACCTAGGATGATGGCACTAAGTATGTCTAACAGCCTGCCAGACACCTAAGTCCATACCCAGAGGAGACTTCCATGTGTCGCCTACCAAACGTGGAGGGATAGCCGAATTACCTACGACTGCCAAATAGGGAGGTAATCAGAAGTAACAAAACCCCACGCGAGTTTACGGACTCTCACCAAAAGTGGGGCACGCAGTGCCACACTGTAAACCCACGATGCTAACACGATGCTTATGTATGATCCTATGACACGTGCAATACAGAAATGAAGTGTGAAAATAATCGTGCTCTGATTTTTCAGTAAAATCAGCATACTAGGTCTTTATAGAAAAATAGGCAGCATAATTGCCCTATTTTTAATATACTCAAAATAACCTGCATTCAGAAAATTCCCAGAGCAATACAGTATATATCTCATACAACCAATTCCCATCACAGATATTTAAATAGTCTAGAAATCACATTTGTTCTCATATGTTGCAGAAAATAAATTTTATTCGAAGAAGATATAAAACACAGGTAATTGAATCCCTACCTCGCTCGAATAGCAATACCACGCTATCGAATCCTCAAGGTGTCGTTAACGATCGCCCAGAGGGTTGGGAACCAATTCCAAGCCCTCGATCATCCCCTTGCGAAAAATTGACTAGTTACCAGAGCTTCAATTCCACAAACAGACCTCTTCACTGAATTCCTAGCACCTAAAATAGCTAGATTAGACATATAACTTGTCCAATTCGGATCCGGGCCCACACCGGGCCGGTGGCACGTAAAACGAGACAAATCTCGACGCTTTATAAGCATCTTCCGCGGCACTTTATAAGCGTCTTGGTATTTAGATATTAAGGCACTTATAAGACGCCGAGTAAGATGTCTACCAAGGTTCCTTGGAGGCGCCGTGAAAGGCATCTTCTACGGCGCCTGTTAAGCGCCTTGGTATCTAAATACCAAGGCACTTAAAAGGCACCGTGGAAGATACCTTTCACGGAGCCTCCAAGGCGCTTTGGTAGATAAAATATTATATGGTGCCGTGGTATATATTTTCAGGGGGTATTTGTAATGTATTTGTCTATACTACCCCCTGGAATTTTATAAATGTAATCCAAATTCATTACATACACCAAATATTGAAATAAAATGGAGTATAAATATATATTTACATGCTAATATTAAATTAACATAATAACTTGATTATAATCATATCCATATAGTCTATATAAACTAAGTATATATATATAGATTAGTTTTCTAAGCTAAACTAACATGATCATCAAAGACTATATATAGTATAAATAAACAAAGATTAAGAACCTCAAATGAGAAAATGTATTAGTTCTTCAACCCACTCTTCAAGAAGTCCGTTGATATCGTCCTTTGTGTAGAAATTTTGTCTATTAAACTACAAATTCAAACACCTTATTTGTTAGAAAGTTATCATTCAAACTATAAATTAGAATAGAACTAATTAAATATATGGTTACATACCATTGTGGTAAATGATTTAATATTAGCTTGTTTAATGACTTTTCTTATAAATTTACATATGTAGAATCTACACTCAATATTCGTCGGTTGTCTTGGGTACTATACATAAGCATAAAGTAAACATAAGTAATTTTAATTAATATTCCATCCAATAAGTGTTATTAATTCAAGTTTAGTACTTTTATTAACTTATAAACCGGACCATTTGGTCTTCTTTTCTTCCCTTTTTCTATATTATATATCTTGAATGCACTTTGAATTGAAAATGCATAAACACAATAATAAAAGGTTAGCAATAGCAACCATAAGTAAAAATACCATAAGAAACTGAACTATAACAGAATAACTATTAGAGAACTTACTCGATCATTGTTAAACCAATTTCCTCACGGAGAGCTAAGCGAAAAGGATCTAAAAACCATATATAATCTTTGAGAGGATAAATGACAAGCAACATCTAATGGTCTCTACTCATAAAATTGATGATAAAGATTATTAATAGGTAACAATTAACTTCAACATCTGAGTTGCTAAACTTATAGTACGATCCTCACGTGAACCACCTTCTGTAGCAACTGCATGAGGATTCATGAACATATACCTAGCTTGATAGTCATATTGGGTCACTAAATGGTGTAAATGCCTACAAGTACAAAATACAATGTGAATTAAGTGTTGTATTATATAATTACCAACTATAGATACATGTATATATATGAAGTTCTATATATATATATAAAATAAACTTCTTACCTCATGTATAACGTAATAGGTATGGCCTCAATCTTTTGTAACGTGCAAAACTCAATTATGTCTTCTTTAAATATGGGTAAATGAAAAGCTTCTCTAAACACTTCTTTATCAAAGGGAACATTAACAACAACATCTTCATCCACTTATTGAATGGTATTCAATAGTAATCTTATAGAAACTGGTGCACCATCAACAAATCTAAACTGTGTTTATGTAATAGATTCCACTTTCTTTCTTTATGAATGTACTCTTTCTTGTGTTTGAGGTGGCTGTAGTTGTGAAGATTTATTCTTCCCCGTTTGATGCCTATTTATATCATTAAACTCCTAAAATACAAATAAATGATGAAATGTTAACAAACAAGTTAATAATTCACATTAGAATTCAATAAAGGATGAAATTATTTGGAAAATGGGTCTGCATACCAAATTATCTTCAAAGATAACAAGCATCTTAGGCCATGCAAGATACGATCCAAGTGCGTCACCTACTAACCTTTTATCATCATCTGGATTTGGAATAGGAATTAGGGATGTAGCATCAAGAATAACCTCAAATTATTCTCCCCAAATTCTCTGCCGTGAATAATAGTTGATGAGGTTGACTCTTGTACATGTCCTAAAACAACTATTCTCCCCATAATTCTCCCCCAATTCTCTGCCATGAATAATAGTTAATAAGGTTGACTCTTGTACATGTCCTAAAGTAACTATGTTATCACGAGACCCCACTGCAAGCTTGCATGGTCGGTTCTACAATATAGAAATTCAAACAAATTTATAAATACAAGTAGTTAATAAACAACTAATATAAAGAAACTCATATAAACATACTTTTTTGAGTAGTCAAGATGTTCCTTTAGCCACCATTGGATTTACATGTATCTCTTGTGGTTGCACTTCTTTCCTTTGAACTTCTGGCCGTGAAGGAGTTGTATTAGAACCACCAACATTACTTTGTTATCCTACTTGAATCTTAGCAATTTCTGCTTTGAACTATTCTTCTTGTTCTTTAAGCATTTGTTGCATCTTGTGTGTTTGTTCATCTTGCCATTGTTTCAAATCAAATGATTGTTGCTTCTTTGTTGGAGCAGGTTGATGAAAATATTGTCTGTGACTAACATGAAATCTCATTCCCGTACACGTCCAGAATATTCAGGAGTGCCTAAAGCCATTGTTAAGATATCATTAGAACCGTCTATCTCGAGATTTCCCTCTTGGAATTGTTAATTATAATCTTCCTACAAAACATGTACAGAATTGAACATTAGACTATGCTATACTTTTAACAAAATTATAAATTAATATAATCAATATGTTGTAATAAGTAACTTACAATTCTATCTACTATCACTTTGATTTCCTCAGTATGACCTCTTTTTTTAGGGACGCATCCTCTACTCCATAGCTCGGATCTATCAATACCACATCGGCCTTCGTCTTTTTCAATCTTAGCTTCTAATCCAGCATAACCCAAGCGAGACATACGATGTGGATATTTATTTTGCGTTACACTTCCCTGTTGTACTTGCCTAGCTTCCTCCCATTCTGCACTTATTCTTTTCTTAACAAACTCATCCCAAACTTTAGGTTCAATCCATGGTGTATATGATGTTGGAAAGTGCTCTAATAACTCTGGACAAGTATGTCTATACTCATAAATCAGTTCAGTTGTAATCCTAGACTTAAAACCTCTCCACATTTTCCCACAACTTTTTAAAGTTTCTTTTTTTGCTTTGTAGTCCAATACAAATGTTTCCTACAATATAAAAGAAATAATGTTAATATCAAATATATATTCTAATAAATATGAAATAAAAAGATTCATGTTCAGACCAATATTATATGCCAGAGCTCATCTTTTAGGTCTGTTGGTATAAGTATCCAATTATCAATGTTTATTGGGATCTTGCAATGAATCATAAGGCCATAAAAGCTCGCCAAATGTTTACCTTCATCCCCAGTTAGTTGTCCCCATTCATTGTACGTGACAACTTCTTTTTTGTTATCACTTTTTTTTTATAATCAACTCCTTCATTTGAGTCGTTCCTCTTGGTTTCTTTTTGTGTTTTCTTTCACCTTGACTACTTTGTGATGGTATAAATTGATAAATATCATCTGTACCTTCATTTTCTATGTCAATAATTACCTATTAAATAATAAAACCACAAATATAGATTAAAAATTAAGATAGAAAATAATAAGCATATAAAAATAAGAGATAATATATTTTAAAAATAAAACATCAATCCATAAAGATATAAAAATGAAACAAAAATATATAACTTATTTGATTTGTACCTCATTGGTTTCTTTCTTTGATTATCAATCCAAATACCTTCACCATCATCTCGTAGACATATAACATCACCTTCATCAACGTCTTCTATCAAAGCCTCCACCGAAACTCCTTTTGAGAATATCTCATGAGCAATAAGTATTTTGTTCTCATCTTCAACTTCTAAATTTTGATATTCTTTTGGTTTTGTTGCAAGAACAATTGACCATCGAGCATCAAGTGGATCATTAACATAAAATACTTGTTTTGCTTGTGTTGCCAATATAAATGGATCATTCTTGTGACCTATCCAGTTTAGATCAACTAAAGTGAAGCTTAACTCATCTTCTCTAACCTCATGGTTACTCTCCACCCATTGACACGTAAACACCGGGAACCGAAGTGTGACAAAATCAAGTTCTCAAATTTCCTCGATAACGCCATAGTATACCATATCATCCTCTATTGGATTTTTATCCTTCGAACTTGAAAATTGTATGGTTTTTGCAACAATACTTATCCCACTATTTTGGGTTTTTCTTATGTTGTCGCGGTCTCTTGTGCAAAAATGAACACTGTTAACTTGATAAGCATTATACTTAATTACATCCAATGATGGTCCACGTGATATACATTTCAATGTATCAGATAGATTATGTGTTGCCTTGTTCATTTCAACTACATCTATTCAAAATGCAAAATTAATAATAAGAAAACCCAACATATTAGTACTCATACTCTAAAATAGGAAAAAAATGAAATCAAATTATTAATTATAACAACTAATTGGAATTACCCAATCGCGAAACCAACTAATAAAAGTTCGATGATGTTTATCATGGATCCACTTTTCTCTTTTTGATTTCATTGAGAGTTGTGTTTTGATCCAATTTATATGCTCCCTTCAACAAATCATTCCCAAAGTAAACCATTATTATTAAAGAATTCAACATTCAATTAATACAAGTCTAATTCACAATAAAACTTACTCGATGAAAGGTTGGACTTCAGC
>JXTB01000096.1:368517-390180 GCA_002914805.1 Parasponia andersonii
ATTGCATCTTTAAATTTCTTTCGATATAAAATACAATCATTTGGGCAAGCATGAATTTTCTCATATTGCATACCTAATGAGCATAAAGTCTTTTTAGTCTCATAAAAGGAAAGTGGTATCTCATTATCATTTAGCAATATCTCTCCTAGTAAAGCTAACAAGTTTGAAAAACTCTTATCACTCCATCCATGTCTTGCTTTCAAATTATACAATTTCAATAATGCAGACAACTTTGTAAATTTCGTACAACTCGGATAGATCGGTTTCTCAGTATCATTAAGCATTGATTGAAACTTAATAGGATCTACATCTGTTTCATACTGTGCATCATCAATCATTTCAAAAAGATCATCATTTAAATCTAACTCATAATCATCTCTTATACTCTTCTTTGATGAAAATCTGGTGATTGGAATCTTTTCACCATGCCAAATCCATTGTTTGTAACTTTGATCTATTCCTTTGAAATATAAGTGTTCTTTTATCTTTTTAACACCTATCTTTTGCAAATTTCTACATTTAATACACGGACATGGAATTAAATTGGAATCTTTGATATTTTCAATAGAAAACTCCAAAAAGCTATCAACTCCCTTTCTATATTTAGTCGATAGTCTATACGGCAATATCCATTCTAAGCATAATTGAAAAAAAAAATAAAAAATATACAACTGATATAAAAAACTAACTAAATTGAGTACCATAAAAAATTATATATAATCTCCCCTATTTCTAGCATTAACCAATTGAGTAACTAAACCACCAATTATAAATTAACACTCATTTCAAATTATTCTTATATTTCTAAGTACTATCAAATTCAGAATTTAATTTATTCTTAAATAGTCTCATTTATTACAAATAATTTATCATTCAACCAAATATAATATATGGCAAAATAATATCAATACAAATAATAAACTCAACCAATCCCACACAATTATAACATCATCATATCACTACAACATACAATTTCCTATATGATATCATATCTCATCTAGTTTAAATTTTCGAAAGTAATAAGATAAAACAAATATGAAAGTGACATGCATAAGTCAATAAAAGAAAAAAATTTGAGAAAACATACCTTAGTTTACTCTATTTGCTAATTCACAAGTAATCTAAGTACTCTAACTTCTACTAAAACCTATACGCAAATGAAAATGATAAATAAAATTAAACATCTATAATCCACAATACTTTAAATTAAACATTGAATATGTAAATTTTTAAAAAACTACACAATATTCAATTAAAATTGCATAAATTTGGATTAATTGACACTAAGGATAGAAATTAAAAAGCATAACCTAATATATGATTTCTAGTAAATAAACATGAAATTGGTATAAATTCATATAACACCTTCAATTTGAAACTTTTTACAACTAAATGAACTCACATTTCATCTAAAATAAATAAAAAAATAGCATCAAAATAATAACAAATTCGGATTAATTTGCTCTTAAATAGCAAAACATACCCAAAAATAAGATTTCTACTAATTAAATAGTCTAACTCGGCATTACAAGAGTAAAGATTATCAATGTATGTTTAAGATATTCACATTTGATAAATTAGGGTTCCAAATATAAACTCTTTCAAATATAATCTAAAACATGAAATTTCTACAAAATAATTGGTCAAAATCATGGTTAAGATAATGGGTAATCTAATTTTAGTGACAAAAACGAGTTTAAAAGCTTAAACATATCTTGTTTACCAGAAAAAATGGTGAAAATAGTAGAAGAGAGAGACTGGCCGTGGCTGGAAGTGAAGAGGGAAAATGGTGAAAAAAGTAAGAGGAAAGTGACATGGCCTCATTTTTTTGGGTCCTTTATGTAGGTCCCCTATCTTGACGCCATATGGGTGCCGAGAAAAGTATATCACGGCGCCTTATAGGTACCGTGAAAGTTAAATACTACGGCACTTTTTAGGCGCTGTGGTAGATATGTATCACGGCACCTTATAGGCGCCGTAAAAGTTATATTCAACGGCGCCCATTAAGCACTGTTAAAGATTCTATACCACGGCGCTTTTTAGGCGCCGTGGTATTTCTCCGTTTATCACGGCACTTGTTGAGTACCGTGATAGTTAATCAATTATCATGGCGCTTTCGTACACTCGCCATGATAGTACACATTTTTAGTAGTGATCATGGGATGGCTTGCGATAGCATTTGCAAAGGTTTACCCCGGCCCTTTCTATTACTCTTTACCTATATTTATGTAAAGGAACAAATAATTATGCTGTAATTTTCTAACTCTTTCCACACACATACAACCATATTTATACATATATATATATATATATATATTATTCTTACAAGTATATAAATGAGAACTGAATCAAGGCAGCCATACATCTTACCGACGCAAATTAATTAAAGACTATTATTTCCAATTTAGAACAAGCTAGATGACACTCAAAGAATTTAGAACAAGTTAAAATATTATGTTTAATGCGTTTCTTCATCTGAAAGGGTCCTTGGTGCCTTGATTTTGGAAGATTCATTTTGGGATGCGGAATTGGACTTGCTTCTTACGCGGTAAATACGACGAAATTTAGTGTTTTTTTTTTTCCGCTTAAAATTTTACTGACCCTTTTACGTATATGAATGTCTCTTTTATCTTGTAATCTTTTCAACACGTAGGGACCTGTATATATTTCTGAAATCAGCCCCCAAAATGTGAGTGGGACGTTTATGTCAATGAGCGGTGTATGTAGCTAGCAACTCAATTAATAAGTTTTCCTAAATGTTTTCTCTTACATGAAAAAGTTTCTCTCATTGTTATATATTTCTTTCATGATCCATAGCTAGATTTTGGTTGATCGTTTCGTTTTTGCTATATTTTGCATCCTCCAATATTACAGATGTTGATAACCCGTGGCAGAGCTTTATTTTCTTCACTGGTCCTCTTCTCAAGTGGCGCACCTTAGCACTAATAGGTTCATTTTTCTTGATGACTTACCTTGTGTGATCTAAATTTATGACATTAATCAATGCCAAGAAAGAAAGGTCAAAGCGGTGATTGGGCGATTAATATGTCAGATCACATATTTGTTTTTCAATTAAGGTACGACTTGTCTCCAATAAATGACATACAACCTGAAGTGATAGTTAAATGAAACTAAATTAAGATTCAAAGGGTAACGGCTAAGAAAAAGAAATGGGCTTCTAAGTAGAAATCAAGTAATCCATTTGTTTAGTTATTACCTAATTTGTACTGCTACTTGAAATTATATTCTGATTATGTATTTTCTCATTCTCATAATTGGAAAACATCAAGCTACCCTCACCTATGTAAAAGGGGCTCAATATCATTATTTATCATCTCACAATTACTTCACTATACAGTCTCTCTATAATTCTCTCTTTACTTTTACCTTGAGATGTAGAGAAACTCTTATAATTCTCCAGATTACAGTTTAGAACAGTAGACATAGATTCATCTTTTTTGGGGCTGAACCACTATAAAATTCTTGTCTATTTATTTTGCTTTATTTTTTAATTCGTTTCACACATAAGTCACATCTCGTAAATCTCAAAATTTATTGTTAACAAAACTTTTATCAACAATTGATGCTAGAAGGAGGACATTCTAATAAAAATTGTCAATCTCGCTTCTTCAACAATGACAAACACAAAAACATCACCAGAAATGTTGAAATTAGCCAAAATCAACCTCAAAATACTGCTGATGTGTAACACCCCCTAGTTTAATTATATTATCGTATACAATCAAATTGTGAAGTATTATTCTTTCTTAAATCATATCTTTAGTTTTATAAAAAAGGTGGGCAGATTTGAACTTTCCAAAACTTTTAAACAGAAGAAACTGCATGGTATTTCTTGTCGAAAATGTCTTTATAAAATGTACAACTAAAAGAGATTTTCATCAGTTTATTATGCCATCAACAGTAGTATTTTCATCACACCCAAAATATTATAATGCATAAACATTGCCCACAGGTCAAATTTGTCTAAATCTATATGATCATGGTGATAAAAGGCAAGCTAGGTAACCAGCTAGTCAACACTAAAATTTACCTCTTCATCTGCATCACAAGACTAAAATAAGCTAAAGCTCAGTCAATCAAACCATGTATGCTTATGTATACTTTAAAATATCGTCAAGTTTCTATTGTACTCTTTTCTTTTTTAAACATTTGAGTCCATGCCTTTTCTAAAAAAATATTCATAGTTAGGTCCTGTAGTACATTGCTAGTCCTATAAGTCGATATATCGTGATAACATTATACAGAAACTCTAGCCAAGAGTAAAAATAAGGTACGACTATCATGTGAGTTTTTTTTTTGAAAACTCCTTCCCTCATCAAAGGGGCATCCCACACTGTACTAATATTGTCCCACTTCAATTAGACACATCATAAGATCTGCAAGTCTCGGTTCAATGGGAGAGTCTGTATCAACAGACTTTCCTATCTAGCTCTGATAGATTAGCAACTGTAATTAAAACTTATCTTATAAAATTGGTACAATAGTACTCACTTTCAAATACTCTATAATAAAATTCTTAATTTGTATGCAAGACATACTATGCATATACTATTTCATAACTTTAAGGAATAAGTAAGTCTCACATAATGACATCTTTCATATAGTTCTTGTGACACAGTAGTAAATCTTTATTTACTTTGTATCCTAAATAGAAATTCATAGTGGAAAGAGTCAATATCCATGAAAGACTAGTGTGCTAATCACCTTCATGAATTTTTATTATTCAAGATGCACATTTTACTACAATGAATGCACCAAGATACTTAAATAAGACCGAATCAGAACTATCAATAAATTAGGAAAGTTGATCATAAAATAGCCGAAAAATATACAAATCATTTGAGGCACTTAACAGTCAATAACTAGTATTAGAAACTATTCAAAAGTATAAAAATATAAATGTTATTTTGTTAGTACAAAAGTGATCCAAAATGACATATAATTTCATAAAAATTAGTCTATTTGCTTCTAAATAGTACTATTTGGTTTTAAAAATATTTAGATAGTACCTTTCCTATTTTTAGGATATTATCACATCTTTTAAATCATAGTTTAAGGCCTGTAATAAAAATTAATTAGTCAATTCCCACATATACACATAAAAAAGGATCATTTAGAACAACCTAAGTGCACTTAAATTTTTTTCAATTTAAACAAAGTTTAAACTACTTTTACACTTATGTATCATCACAAGTAGTCACCGAATAAGTGTAATAAATAATAGGATCAATAAAATATACAATCTAAGTTTAGGAAATCTAATTACAAATATAGAAAACTTAATCTACTATACATAAAAAATACTTAAAATCTATAAATAGCAAACTTTAGGATTTTAGGTCTAATTTTAATCCTCTACTTAAATTTAATATTTCCAACAATATATAAGTTTTTTAGGACTTTTATTCATCAAATAAAAGTGTGATTTAAGGGCTGCAACAAAAAAAAATCAACTAAAAACTCAAAATCCCAATTAGGCCTCACCTTGACTAGTTTGAGTTTTTGTTGAAACATTGCTTAGAAATAGATTTTAGGACTTAAGAGGACCTGAAAGAACAATTATTTAAGTGAAAACAAGTGGAGAATTGAAATTAAAGAACAAGACCTAGAAAGAAGAACTAGTTGAATTACCTCAACTAGTTTTGATCTCGAGTTCTACCACTTTGAAGCTCTTGGATATGGCTAAGAGGAGTTAAGAATAGTGTAGAAATGTGCTTGAGAGTTTCAGGTCGTAACTGGAGAGAAAGAGGAAGAAAATGATCAGATTTGGTCTAAAAACAGCACTTAATGACTAAGGAATGACATAAGTCAAATTCTGGGGGATATTTTTGGAATTTTATACTTTACTTTCCATGTGTTCATCTTTAAATCATACTTAGCTTACTAACCATATTGCTGGTCATTCCCATACACCTAAGTATAGACAAAGCTGGTGAATCCTAGGTTAGAAAATAAAAAGTAGTCATACAATAACTTATGATCCCATGTGATAGGTTTTATTGTAATTTGTTGGAACCTAGTCCCATAACCAATCATTGAAAATAAAAATAAGTTAACTAGACTCCAATTAACAATGTGAACATAGTATTAGCACTTAATTATTAGAATGAACAAAAATGATATTATACGATTAAGCTGAGTCTAAGCTAGCTTAACGCATTAGAACACAAATCAATCTCATGAATGCCACCTCGTGCTTACTTAGGGCCGACAAATAAAATTCTATAAATGAGTCCTAAATATTAAATTAAAGCTGTTTGACGTATTAAACACACAGTAAATTCACTCTGAAAAACGTAAAAATTGCATTTTACAGAAAACTACTATTTGGTTAAGTTATCAACAAACATGATTTTAATGCATGTGCACATAGTATTACTTTTATAGATATATTTTTTGTTCTTTAGCACATGGAGCTCTCTCTCAGAGGGTATTGAATGATTACACTACATCGGGATACTTCGATAATCATTTGTATAATAACATATATGTAAAAGTGTATAACATAAAGAATGAGCATGTTACTATAAAATTAGTATTAATGACTTCTACATGCCTAATATACAATTGGAACATGTTTATTATTGGCTTTGTATATATGTGAGAATCTTGGGTACCACATGTTGTACAAGTCGATCCTACTCAGGATCAACTAGTCGTGACTGCACTAGAGGAGAATATACTTCAAAGATAAGATTGCATGGAGAATGCTCTTATAAATCTTCAGCAAATCACCAATCAGATCAATGATTCTTTGAGACAACTAGCTGAAGAGTAGATGGTGATGCTGCTATAGTAGGAACACCTTAGAGATCGTCCTGCTCAACAACCGAAGAGGGAGATTTACATTCAAGAAGTGGGAAATCGCAACTAGCCTAGAACCCAACAGGAGTGCCATGTAGATCGCACTGCTAAGGGATAAGGCAAGGTCGCAAATTTACCACAGGAGTCTGGCACTGGAAGTTCCAGTATAGACCGTGATCGTGCACAACCCTCCCGAAGAGCTCCAACCAATCGCGACCATCCAAATAATGATTTGAATCGTCAATTGAGAAGAATCTTTGAGAGGATAAGTAGGGAGCTGAGGCAAAACTCTACTGACCTGAGACAACACTTGGAAAAATGATATGAATGAGATAGTCATGAGTGATCCACATTGCATCATAAAAACCAAGCGCATCATGTCAAATTGTTTTTGTATAGTCTACCCAAAGGTCACTGTAGATCCAACTTGATCAACCTAACTTGCGTCGTGATAAAAGCAACTAAAGACCATTTTTATCACCAGTAAGGGATGATAATGCCCTTCCACATAACATCGATGTTCATATTCTAAGAATCGCATTAGATACACTTGTTCAATAGGATGATGAACTTATAGTTAGATATCATGGATTGCCATTTAATGAAAAAGTTTGAGCTGTTGTACTTCCTGTTGGATTCAAACTTCCTACAATAAACACTTTTAATGGGAAGACAGATTTACAGGACCATATGGATCACTTCAGTGATTTGATGGAGCTCTACCAGATCGATGACTTCCTATGTTATAGATGTTTTACTATAACCCTCATAGGTGCAGTGAAGAAGTGGTTCAAAGGACTTTAGGCTAGTTCGATCTCAACATAGTAGCAAATCCAGATCATATTCTTAAGGTAATTTAAGATTGCGAAGAATTTTACTATTTTATTGATTAGTTTCTCTGTCATTCAATAAGGTCCAGAGAAAACTCTACGGTTATATCTTAATCGTTTTACTTCAGAGTTAGCAAAAGTCAATAATGCACTTGAGACTAATGACGGCCAGAGTGTGACCAAAGATATAACTTAATCGTTTTACTTTAATGATGGTTGGAGAGCGACCAGAGACTAAACCTTGGGAAGAATTGCTGGAACGGGAATGTAGAACTCTTGAAGACTTCTATCGGAGAGTTGGTCGACATCTAAGGGTGGAATCTTCTCGAAAAAATTTTCATAAGACAAAGAAGGAAGAAGGAAAAGACACAACTAAAGATGCGACCATAACAACCAACAACAATAATAATAAGAAGTAAAAAAAAAAAGGAAAAATGAGCAATCAAGTGAAAAGAAGTCTGAGCCAAAGAAGCAAGAGATTCCAAGGGCTCCCCAGTGATTTAACGACTATTTCGAGCTGAGTGAACCTATAGATCATATTTATGCAGTCATAAATCAACAGAAGTAGTATCCCAGGCCAGAGCCAATAATGTACCTAAAACATATCTCATAAAATCAGTACAATGGTACTACTTTGAATCCAATGCACAGAAAATTTTACTTCTTTGAAAGTCATACTTAAATAATCGTGTCATGCATATGTCTTTCATGAACTTACAACAACTATAGGAATAACATATAATTAATATAATACACACAATCATATAGGAAAAAATCTGGTATTTACTAATATCCTTGTGAAGTAGTTAAAATAAATCTTTACTTACCTTATGTCTGATTGAAAAGATAGTGAAAAAGGTCAGTATCCTTTGTGATAAGGTATGTGGAAGACATAATATCAATTTTATTACTAGAATGATCACTATAGTATAAAATGCTTAAAGAAAATGACCACAAGACTAAAATCACTACTTTCACAAAATCAGGAAACTTAATCACAGTATGGCTCGAAAGTATACAAGTGATATGAGGTATATAATAAATAGTGACTAGCATTGAAAACTAATTAAAATCAACAGAATATGAATGTTAGTTCCTTAGTACAAAAATGTTCTAAAATGGCACATAATTTCATAAAAAATTAGTCCATTTGTTTCTAGATGGTACCATTTGGTATTGTAAATATTTGAACAGCACCTCCCCTATTTATAGGACATTTTCATATCTTTTAAATCATGATTTAGACTTGCAATGAAAATTAACAAACTAATTTCCACATATACACATTAAAGAGGATCAGTTAGAACAACCTAAATGCACTTGAATTTTTTTTTTATTTTGATAAAATTTAAACTCATTTTTACACTTATATATCATCACAACCAGCAAGTAAATGATGTAGCATACATTATAAGATTATTGTCTTACACATTCCAAATAAAGAAATCAAATTATAAATATAGACAACTTATTCCAATAATAAAAATACTTGAATCCACAAATAGAAAATTTTAGGGCTTTAGGTCTAATTTTTTTTTCTCCACTTAAATTCTATACTTCAAGCTATATGAGTGAGTTTCTAAGACTTTTTTTTATACTATAAGAGCTTTGGTTTAAGAGCTGTAGTAAGAAAATCCAATTATAAACTCAAAATCCTACATAAACCTCACCTTAACTAGTTTAAGCTCTTGCTAAAACTCTTGCCTTCTACCTCTACCAAATTGATTTCCAAGGCTTTGAAATTGATTTTAAGACTCAATAGGACTTAGAGGAACCATTATTTAAGTGGTATCAAGTGGAGAATT
Source organism: Parasponia andersonii (assembly GCA_002914805.1). Lineage (NCBI taxonomy): Eukaryota > Viridiplantae > Streptophyta > Magnoliopsida > Rosales > Cannabaceae > Trema > Trema andersonii. The sequence goes on from JXTB01000096.1 coordinate 377,978, forward strand.
GAAATAAGAAAACAAAACTTAGGAAGAAGAACTAGTAGAATTACTTTGACTTGTTTGGACCTATCTTGTTTTCTTGAGCTCCAATTTGAGTTCTATCACATGAAAACTCTTGGAAATGATTGAGAGGAGTTGAGAAAAGGAGCTAGGGAGTTTCATATCATGGTTGGAGAGAAAGGAGAAGAAAATAACCAGATTTGGTCTAAAAGTGATAGCCAATGACTAAAAAATGACATAACTTAAATTCTAAGGGATATTTTTGGTATTTTACACCCTAACGTTCCATGTGTCCAACTTTAAATCACTTTTGGATTACTCACCATATTGCTGGCTATTCTTATATACTCAAGTATAGACAAAAATGGTAAAATTTAGCTTAGAAGATGAAATCTAATCAAACTTTGACTTATGATTTTATATGCCTAATCTTATTGTAATCTGGTGGAACTTAACCCGATAACTAATTATTAAATATAAAAATAAGTCAATTAGATTCCAATTAATAATGCAAATATAGTATTAATGCCTAATTATTAGAATGTATAAAAATGACATTAGGCGCTTAAGCTAAATCTAAACTAGCTTGGTGAAATTAAATACAATTTTATATAGTGACTATTACCTCGTGCTTAAGAAAAAGCAAGAAATAAATTCCAGACATTAAATAAAAGCAATTTGACATGTTAAACATATTGTGAATTTCGTTCTGAAAAGCGTGAAAAATGTATTTTATCAAGAAACTACCATTTCACCAAGTTATCAACAAATATAACTTTTATGCATATGCACATGGTATTGCATTTACGAATATATTCTTTCTTCCTTTCACACACCAAGCTCTCTCTCTTTGAAGGTATTGTTCTTTTACACTACATGGGAGCACTTCAACAAATACTAGTACAATAATACAGATTGAAAGTATTTAACAATTAGAATGAGTAATTTACTATAAAATTGATACTAGTTACTTGATATGTCTATTATATAATATGAACATATTTATTATTGGCTTATTATGCATGTAAGAATCTAGAATATTACAAATAATGAGATCGATAATTAGATGAATATGTTGCAGGATCTTAAGTCCTTTAATTTTATTCTAATGGTTAATCTTAGACATCTTCAACCCATTTTTATTTCCTCAAGAAAACATCCAGTCTCATGTTCATAGTTTAGACAATGCTAATACTAATGCTGAACAGGGGCAAGATAATTGCATAGATGATACTGAACTTGAAGATATTATAATATTAGATTATAAGGAAGATGAATTTGAGGAAGATGCCAATGAAAGTGACGATGATAAGATGAAATCCAATCTTCTAGCGAGTTTGATAACAATTAGGATTGTTGTTTAGTTTTATTCTTACTCATGTAAAACTTTTATGCTATCAATGATTAAATTTCAAGAATTTAATTTCAATATTTCTCTTCATTTCTTTATAATATTATGTTTGACACTATTATACATGCATATAATCATGGTCGTTGTTGAGCCTAGTTATCACTGTGGTGACAGATTTGCCAACCCTTCACAGTGTCCTACCAGAGTCCCTCAATAGTACGAGTCAAGTATCGTTTATTACGTATTCAGTTTCTTACTTTTACATTACTTTACATGTAGACTATGCTTACTAATGTGTTTAATTATTATGCAGCACCTATTTTTAAAATCATGGGAAGGAGTCCCTTCCTATTAGATTCGACAAGGTAGAAGGCATGTGGTGCCTAGTCGAGAATCATCAAAAATATTTCCCACATTTAACTCAGGTCCTCGTTCGATAGAATTTGCATCCTTGGCACAAGAATTAGAAGTCAATTCCATATACACAGAAAGGGCGTATTATTTCTATTGTCGAGGTAACAAATATTTCATATTTATTAAATGTTTTGCATTTTGTATTTATTTTTAATCTAATAATCATTTTCACAATTGTAGGATTTTTTTACGTACAAAGATCTTATAGTAGAAGATAACAATTTTGCCAATGTGAGGGAAGGTATGATTAGGATAGTAATAAATATATATAGTAACTAGAAGATCAAGCTTAACGAGCATTCAATCTCATTGGGGGCGATAAAAATGCTCTCGACCTGAATAGGGCATGTTCCACAATACCTAAGGAGATGGATGTCGCGATATGGAGGAACTGTTGCGACCTTTTTGACTTGTTGAAGATTAGGGTTAGTATATACTTATGAATTATTTATTGACTATTTCATTTTAATTCAATACAAATATTTTATTATAATTAATTTATTTCTTACAGGTGATATCTGAAAGAAATACTACGAATAGGGTGCTTCAACTCACATCAAGTAAACAAGGAGCATCGTCCATTGCTCACAAATGATATAAGAAAGTAATAGAATTGTGATTTTTCTTATACTATTTTTTATGTATTTTACACATTAATTTTTTTAATTGATTACATAAAACGAAAAATTTTGCAGTGTAATCCTATTATTAGCGAGCTACAGTCAATAGTTGAAAGTTACAAGGATTAGTACTTCATATTGTAGAGAGGATGGCTGAATACATAGTTTGAGACTAATTACATATATCATTAATTAGATTTTTTAAAATAAATTATTCACTTTTTTAATATACTAACTTTAATCTTTATACAGAATAAGATGACTGAGATTTAGAATACTCAGTCTGAGGCATTTTCCCAAGGTGGTTCGAGCTCATCTTTTTCTGTCGGCGATGCTTATATTACGAATAAAGGTCCTCGATACACATCACGGATTTAGAAGAGGTGTTGGATGCAAGTTGACTAGATCTACTTCCAATACTAGATCGGCCCCACCAGAGTTTCCAGCACCAATACATTAGGATGTTTAGTGATACATGCACGAGAGCTAATAGTACATGTCAGCAACCCAACAATGGGAGGGAGCCACTCACGACTTGATCGCTTAAAAACAACAATCTATAGGGACTCAAGTGACACACATAGTGCCAATGCAGAGGATTTTGCCATCTCTAGTGCTGAATATCAACATGTTCAACCCTATGTTAGGATTATACCCAAAAAAATATTTATTATTTAAAGATATTTATTGAATATTTTGGATATTTAATAAAAGATATTTCATGCATAATATTTGTGATAATGTTTTGATTATAGGTACAATAGTAAATATCAAGAAGGTTCCATGATTTATTTATTAGAGAAATTTTTTAGTAAAGTTATTTATTAAAGTTAAGATATATTTTCTTTGATGAAATCAAATAAAATTGTTCATAACTAATAAGAGATGCTAGATATTTCTCTTCGATCGTATTGTAAGACTTTGTGCATTTATAGTATGTCTTAATTTATATTGGTATGACTATATGCAAAAAGGAAAGAAGACTCATTAATTGAGCTACATAATTTATTATATGTATTTAGACCATAATAAAGATCTTAAAGTATAGGAGATAGCTGGGGCCTGCATGCATCAGCAGCTGTCGACTCTCTCTCCAGGTGTGTCTGTTCCAGTGCTTCTCGAGTGTCATGCATTCGATTGTTCATCCATTCAAATATCACCACATCAACCCCTAAAGTCAACCTTTCATTCCAACGAATCAAGTGCCATTTAAGTGCCTCACCGATTTATGCCGCATGGAATTATTTTTCAATGCTTAGAAACGTAAAGAAACGTGAGGAAGAGAGAGAAAGAGAGAAAGGAAATTGTGTGAATTTGACACATTAGATGACCAATCAGATTGCATCTTTAGAAATATGGATACTTGTACAACACTCCAATTTTAGCTATAAATAGTCAACATGTGAGGAGAAAAAAACACACTAATTTTGAGAGAGAAAATTCCACTTTTTTTAGAGAGAGTGTGTGTGAGATGAATTTAAGGTTAGACTAGCTTTTAGAGAAGCTAGAGAGATGATCTTAATTGTGTAGTTTTTCTGTTTTCTAACTTTGATTCCAAAGAGTGCTTCAATATTTTTATTTTCAAGTTGTTATTATTTTCTAATTTCTCATATAAATTCAGTTATGCTTTCTTTATATGTTGATTTAAACTAGATTATAATAATATTTGTTTTATTAGTTGATCTTTTACTGCAGTATTGTCTCTGTGATATATTGTCGATCTTAGATAACGAATAAGTTAAATTATTTTTGGTCTTAATTGGAAGAGTTTCTCATATTGAATACTTTAGATTAATATTTGTTCTTAATTGTTATATTTTCCAATTATGTGTTTAGGACGTGAAACATATAATTGAGTGATAAATAAGAATCAAAGTTGGTAATACTTAAACGAATAATTTAGTGAATTTTGAAGTCTTATTTTCTTATATAATATTTTTGTTATATTTTTGTGATTATTTTAGTTTGTTGATTAATTAATTTTATTTTTAATTTTTTGTTATCTTTTAATTGTTAATTTATTTTTTTATGGGATCGATGGTTTAATTTATATTTCGACTAAGCCAACTGGAGCTAGTTCAGTTGGTCTAAGATTTGAGAGATATATGTGTGAGTTTGAGGGATCATGGGTTCAAATCTTAATAAATGTGTATGTTATTTTTATTTAAATTTATAATAAATAGTAGTCATTAATTAAGTCTCACTTTTAAAAAAAAAAAATCTATATTTCGATTAATATATTTTCTCCCTATAGACGGAGAAGATAAAAGACTGAGAAACCGCACTTCGATATTTTCTAATTAATTTTGTTTTTCCCCGTATACTGCAGTGCATCTAATTTTCTCCAACCGTATTGATAACTCTCTTACAGGTAGCGGGTCCCCCCTACAATTTTTCAACTTTGCGTATAATATTTTTTAATCATTATTAAAAGGCACCCACATTTTGCAGGGAGCTTACGTAAATTTTATATTTTATCTTTTTTGTTTGTAGTAATGAATGCTCTACCTAACCATTTTTTTTTTAATAACTAACGTTCTTGGTATGGTCTCCCTTTCCTAGCCAAGCCAGCTTGCTAATTCATATTAATTAAGGAGGAATTTTGTAGCAAGAAACACAGAGAAAACTGAACACAAAGAACGCCAAAAAATGAACAAGCACGAACGTGACGAAACCTCAAAATTAAAAATTTCGTGACGGTACTGAGGTCATAGCATTGAAAAGTGAGTCTCCTATCCTTTTGTTGACTTTTTCTTTTTTTTTTTTAATTTTTTTTTTCTTTCTTTGGTTGGGATTGGGGTTGTGGGTGGTTAAAACTTAAAACCCATTGAAAGTTCTTTATTGCACTTTTTACAATACACAACACAGACATGAATATGATGGAAGAAGGAGAAGCAACGACAAGGCCATTACTACTTGTCAATGGAATAAAGCATCATGACAACAGTGGCCAAAGCAGTGCACATAACTCATCCAATTCCTCATCGTCCTCTCCAGTTACTTTAGTTGTCGTTTTTAGCACTTTCATTGTCTATTGCAGTTCTTTTGCCTTTGGAAATGTTGTAAGTATCGTTTCACTCACTCAATCTGCATACGTGTATGTACTATGGATACATATGTAATATTTGGGCTGTACTTTGGGTTGGTCTTTCTTCAAAGGACAAGGCTGCTAGCTAGGCATGGTATATATATATATATATATCAACCTCACCTCCACCAACAGATTCATTCATTGGATAGTTATCTTTGAGCCCGGTTTCTAATAGAGTTCAATTTAATTGAAGACAGAATATTGCATATCATTTTTTGAACTTTACTGAACTGAGTGTGGTTGGCATCTTCAATTAATTTATTATGATCGATTAATTTGCGCAGATTGGGTATTCTTCACCTGCAGAGTCTGGAATAATAAATGACCTTGGCCTTACTTTGTCAGAGGTGAGTATAAAAATTCTCTTTTAAATTGTTATTATTCTTTTGTTATTTTCTTTTATTGGAGTGCATTAGATTGTAAATTTATTTGAGCTCCCAAAAATTAAGACCATAAAGATATAAGATATCAAGCATTTAGCTCAAACCCAAGAAATATGTTCAACTTTCTTTTTTTATATGAATCTACAAAGCGAGGAAAATTAAATTAAAAAAAGAAAAAAAAAGATACACTTGTTCAAAAGGAGGCATCTCAAGACAAAGAAATAGAAAGAGAAATAAAATCAGGAAAATCGATAATTAGGTTTTGCAATACAATCGTTGTAAACAAAATATGATATAAAAGATAGAGTGGACCACTACCAAGTGGGACAAACAAAGGAAAGAGCACAAGAAACTAAACAATCAGCTACACGATTACCCTCGCGATAGATATGAGTGACCATAAAATTCATATTAGCAATGTACTCCAATGCTCTACACCAAGCTGATCTCCAATAGAAAAGAACTTTAAGGGAATGGGCTAAAAGAAGAAAAATGACATAGAGTGAATCACTCTCTAACTAGAGACGCTTCTATCTATTTTTGGTTTTGGAGTTTTTCTTTGAGGAGAATCCAAAAATGACGTTTTAAAATAATTGTTTTCTAGTAAACTCATCATAGTAAAACATCTAGGATGAATATGACCTTTAACACCACAAAAAAGACGAATGGGTATGAATCTCTTACCTTTGCTTGTTATGATTGAATCTGTTGTTGCAACAGGTTTGCTATATTTACTTGCTAGTGGTACAAAACCAAGGCCGTTTCTAAATGTTGAACGAGATCCTGTTGTTGTAACAAGTGATGTGTTGACGGGTGCAGAAATTTTCTTTGAACTTGTTGTTGCAACAACAGGTGTTCTGGCAGGAGCAGTAACCGATTCTTTCACAAAAACTGCTTTTATTCCTGAACACTCATCATTAAAACCAAGTCCTGTAACATCACCAAAAAACTTACTAGATGTCAAAATATGATCTAATTGAGATGAACCAGAATTAAGCATTTTGAGAGATTTCATTGTTCTCTTAAGTTCCATAGAAACCTCTTTTAATCTTTTTTCTTTTTCATCAATAGTTCATTCTAGTTCTTGAATTCTTTTAAAAGAGTTTTCTTTATACTCAACCAAAAGAGAATTGGTTTTTACCAGACCACAGTTTTCAGCACAAAGACGTTCCCATTGAGCATACAGTTTTTTGTATGCATCACCAAGTGAATCTTCATCAGTATCCGAATTAGATTCGGATTTAGTCAAAGGCAATTCTTTGTCATCAACTTCCGAGACTGTATAACAAACAACTGATTTTTCCTGCACATGACAAAGATAACTTGGAAAAAATGAACTAACAAAAGCAACATGATTACTTACATTGTTGTCACATTCTTGGCTGCCTTCAGATTGTTCATCACTCCAAGTTGATGTAAAGGATTTAGGCTTCTTTTTCAAAGTGTTTGCACATTCAAATTGTATGTGCCCAAATCCTTGGCATTCTTTGCACTGCACACCTTTCTTGTTAAAAGAATCAAGAGATTTAGAGGAGGTCTTACCTGATTTGGATGAGGATGAAACAAATCTAGAGTTCTTGCCTACTTTCCTTAAGATTTTTTTAAAATTTTTTGTAAGTAAAGCAAGTTCATCGCCATCTTCTTCCTCATTTGTCACTCCAATGCTTTCTTGTGAGGATTTAAGAGCAATGGATTCTTTCTTACCGTTATATTCATTTCAAATGCTCAAAGAGAACTCATCAAATCTTCAACCTTCATGATGTCTAGATTTTTGCTTTCTTCAATTGCAACAATCTTAGGTTGAAAATGATCAGGAAGAGTCCTAACAATTTTTCTTACTAGAACACTTTTAGGAATCTTTTCACCAAGAGCAAACGATTCATTAGCAATATCACTCAGTTTTGTATAATATTGAGACAATGATTCATTTTCTTCTATATATATTTGCTCAAATCTAGTTGTAAGAGACGTGAGTTTATTACGCTTTACATCACCTGAGCTTTCAAACTGAGTTTGAAGGATTTCCCAAGCCTCCTTGGTGGTTTCACATGAAGAAATCAACTTGATTTGCTCTATATCACATCCATTGAAAATGGCATATAGAGCTTTGGTGTTGTAACTTGCCAGCAAATCATCCTGAGGTGACCAATCAATCTCAGATTTTAATAAGGTTGTTCCATCATCAGCTCTGACAACCGGAGGAGACCAACCTGTAAAAATAGACCTCCAGGCTTTAATGTCGAGTGCTCTGATGAATGCCCTCATCCTAGTCTTCCAATAAGGGTAGTTGGTTCCATTTAGCAATGGTGGACGAGAAATTGATCCTCCTTCATTGAGAAGAGACATACTAACAAAAAACAGATCAGAAAATCCCAATATCTCACTAAAAATTAAGTGACACTATTCTGATAACAATTGAAAGATCTGTTTTAGGTATTACCAGATAATTAACTAATTGATTAATTTTAATAATTAATTAATTATGTTGTAACACATGTATGAAAAGTTATTGCAACAACAAGTGCATATGTTGCAATAAGAACAAGAAAATAAAGAATAAGCACAAGATGTTTTTAACGTGGTTCGGACCTCTCCTACTCCACGGGGCCATGCCTAGAGATTAAACAAATTAGTAAAGTATAAAAATTACAAATACCAATTGACTAATGCAATAAAAAACTCCCTCTTTTCAATTGCCGCAATGCATTGTAATGACTTCACTAATCTTGTTTAGCGAGCTCCCCTCGTCTTATTGATCCTTCACATGTGAACTCCCTTCACTGGTCTGGATCTGTCTCTTCCTGAAGACATATTGTTCTTCCTTCTGAAGAACAAGATGCACTCAAACAAAGTGTCTAGAATACCCTAAAGCTCTCTAAGTCACTCAAATGGTCATAGAGCATGTTGTATGCCTTACAAATCAAAGCTCTCTATAAGTATATTTCTCTCAATGAAGTGCATAAATAATTCCTTAGAGTAGTAGAGCTCTTATAGGTGAATTCCAACCCCCTTGGTCGTCCATTGTAGTGTGAATAGGCTGAAATCAAATAAGGAAAGAGTTAATAATAAAATCAAAATCTTTTCATAAATGTTGTAATCAGCCAGAAAGTTTGTTGCAATAACTTTCTGAACAATTACTAGAAAAATGTCTAGATTCATGATTGCTCCTTTGATTTGGTTTGGACACGTTTTAGACAGCGGGAACTTTTCATTTAGCCAGCCAAAGATTGATAATTAACCTAGAAAATCATATCTCAATTAATATCAATCAAAAGTCAAAATTTAAGAAAATTAATCAATCTTTCCTTAAATATCCAGAATTGTTGTAACAAATCAGGAAATCTAATCACAACAGCTTATCGAATCAAATCAATTAACTAAAGGAAACTTAATTAATTGATGAGAAAATTTCCAGCAATAATTAAGGATGAAAATCCTTATAAATTCTCTTCACAAACCTGTCCAAATTCATTGATTAAAAAGATGCAATCAGATATCAATCAAGGACAAAAGGATGAGGAAATAATCAATGATATATATAGTAAATATAAAAGGAATTGATAGAAAATTAATAGAAAAAATATCCTATATAGCTATGCACGAAATTCCATTTATATTTCACCGATATTATTACCAGAATCATCAAATATGGAAACAAAACACGTTTGACCACATTCTGAAAGGTTTCCAAATAAAGAAAAACGCAAGTTTTAGTTGTTATAAAACCAAAACTTGTTGTAACAATATCAGACTTGTTGTATCAATTTCAGAGTTGTTGTAATAACATCTTTTTCTTTTTATCAACTTGAGTTCTCAAAACTTTGTCACTTAGAATGCCAAGCTTTTGGACCTAACAAGACCTACGGCAATGGCGAAGAGAGCTTTGGTCGTGCCAAAAGCCTTAAAACATGTTGAACCATGGAAATATGTTGGGACATAGAGATCAGGATATGTTCAACTTAAACAACTTGAAAAAACGGAACCAAACAACGGGTTATTAGGTCGGGCATATCTCACCCATGCATACAAAGAAATAAGGGGTGTTAGAAGAATGACTGATAATTTTTTAAGTCATTATAGAAAATGTTCCTTTTTACAAAAGAAGCACAAAAAAATCTCTTAGTTTAGATCTATATCTATCAGTTTTGTTTTTTTTGACTAAACGTCTATCAGTTAATTGACTAGTTAACTTAATTAACTAATTTTCCAAATAAGTTTTAAAATTGTGTCCAAATCACCCAGTATATATTTTTCCAAAAATATAATAGGTTTTCCGTTCATACCCAATTCACGTGTATTAATCTTACAATTATTTCAGTTCTATCAACTTGCGCATAAATTCTGTCATTAATATATGGTTGAGACTTTGGCTTATGGGACACGTGTCTACATATTAATAATGGGACAGTAACTGGGACAATAAATTAGGAAAGTTAATCTCACCTTTTAATTTTTTTCCCCTAGTTATCTTATATGAAATGCTCACATAGTCTCAATGGGAATCACTTTTGGGTAATCATTTCCTGTAAGGACTTTCACTTAAATTTGAAAATGGGAAACATGCTGGGCCTTACATGTCACGACCTGAGAAGTTGGCTACACTAGAAAAATAGGTATTTCAAAAAATAGAAATATTAAAAATAGTTTAAAAATGTTCGGAACTGTTAATTTTTTAAATTGACCTCTATGAAATATTTACTTGAAATAAAACTCACAGTTCTAAGTCAGTCATTAAATATAGATAGTAAATAAAATATTTATTTAATAATTACACATTGAGCATTCATCTTACACTCAAACATAGACATAAATTATACAAATCATATTCAAATCTTACAAATAAACTTGCTCAATTATAATTAAATTCAAATTCCTACTCATGTTTAAAATCCATAAGTTTCAAAGGAATTTACCAAAATATAAATAAATTAATAAGTCACTACAACAAAAAATATCTTTTAAGGCTCTTTATAAGTGCCTTAAAATGCCTTTCACGGCGCCCACAAAAATACATTGGTTCCAAGTGCCGTAATAGGCCTTGGCTACTAAGGCGCTTATAAGGCACCGTGGAAAGTCTACCAAGATGCCATGAAAGGCATCTTCCACAGCGCTTTTTAAGCGCCTTCATATCTAGATATCATGGCGCTTAAAAAGTGCCGTGGAAGATGCTTTTTACGGCGCCTGCAAGGCACCTTGGTATCTAGATACCAAGGACCTTCCACGGCACCTTATAAGCGCCGTGGTATATATTTTCAAGGGGTATTTGTAATATATTTGTCTATATTACCCCCTGGAATTTTATAAATGTAATCCAAATTCATTACATACACCAAATATTTCAAATAAAATAGAGTATAAATATAAATTTACATACTAATATTAAATTAACATAATAACTTGATCATAATCATATCCATATAGTATATAAACTAAGTATATATACACATTAGTTTTCTAAGTCAAACTAACATGATCATCAAAGACTACATAGGCCAACAACTGTATTTGCTACTTAGAGTTGTATGAGGATTAATACCATCCACAAATAGACTAAGACAAGATTCCTTGGATCACTTCCAAAAGAAGGCCATTTGTAATCTATTATTTTCCAAGCCGGTGAATCGGCTGGATGTCTAAGATTACTATCTTCTATCCTTTTATTCGCATGCCATATTAGATCTTTAGCATGCTCAAGATTTCGGAATAGACGGGTAAAACAAGGAATTTGAGGAATATACCACAAAACCTTAGTAGGGGTTCTAACTTTTACATCTTCAGAATTCTTATTCTGTTACCACCTAGGCTCACCATATATTGGATAACAAATTGTATCTTTAAATTACTTTCGATATAAAATACAATCATTTGGGCAAGCATGAATTTTCTCATATTGCACACCCAATGAGCATAAAGTCTTTTTGGCCTCATAAAAGGAAGGTAACATCTCATTATCATTTGGCAATATCTCTCCTAGTAAAACTAACAAGTCTAAAAAACTCTTATCACTCCATCTATGTCTTGCTTTCAAATTATACAATTTCAATAATGCAGACAATTTTGTAAATTTCGTACAACCCAGATAGATCGGTTTCTCAGCATCATTAAGTAATGATTGAAACTTAATAAGATCTACATCTGTTTCATACTGTGTATCATCAATCATTTCAGAAAGATCATCATTTAAATCTAACTCATAATCATCTCTTATACTCTTCTTTGACGAAAATCCGATAATTGGAACCTTTTCACCATGCCAAATTCATTGTTTGTAACTTTGATCTATTCCATTGAAATATAAGTATTCTTTTATCTTTTTAACACCTATCTTTTGCAAATTTCCACATTTAATA
>JXTB01000096.1:400961-437448 GCA_002914805.1 Parasponia andersonii
TACTTTGACTTATGATCCTATATAGCTAATCTTATTGTAATTTGGTGGAACCTAGCCCCTTAACCAATCATTAAACATAAAAAGAAAGTCAATTACACTCTAATTAACAATGCAAACATAGTATTAGCACTCAATTATTAGAATTCACAAAAACGACATTACGCGATTAAGCCTAATATAAGCTAGCTTAGTGCCACTAAATACGAATTAGTATCCTGAATGCCTGGAGACGACAAATAAAATGCTATAAATGAGTCCTAGACATTGAATCAAGCCTATTTGACATGTTAAACATACCGTGAATTCGGCTCTGAAATGCGTGAAAATTACATTTTACTGAAAAACCTCTATTTGACCAAGTTATCAACAAGCACGATCTTAATGCATGTGCATATAGTATTGCTTTCATAATTATATTCTTTGTTCTTTTAGCACACCGAGCTCTCTCTCTAAGGGTATTGAACCTTTACACTACATTGGGGCACTTCGACAATCATTAGTGTAATAACATGTATGTAAATGCACATAACATAATGAATGAGTATGTTACTATAAAACTAGTATTAACGACTTCTAGATGCTTGATATGCAATTAGAACATATTTATTATTGGCTTAGTATGCATGTGAGAATCTTGGGCACCACACAAATGGTCAAATCAGGTGATCAAAACCATTCATGGGGTTCATAATAATATCAAAAAATGGAAAAAATCATTTTTCCATTTTGATTATGCATATAATGGCTTCTTTCAAAACCTTGGTAAGTAACTTTTAGCTGTAGCTCGCTCTTTATATTTATATATACTCTTACCTAAATGTATGTCAATATGTTCATAGTAAATAAAGAACGCCCAGGACTTAACAAAGAACAACTCGTTAGAGTATGCAAAATAAACGACCTCGTAATCGAAGAATTTGATTAGAAAAAACTTGGGATGACCAAGAATTTGATTGTTTCTAGTCTCTTCCCTAAGGATACGAGCTTGCCATCGACTACAAACTGTCCAAGGAGTGCTCCCAGTCCCAAGAAAAGACAAACTTTAGCTTCTAGGAAGTGAAAAACGTATTCGACTTCAGGGACCTCTAGCTCGAATAAGCAAAAGGGCATAGCTTCTTCTTCGAAGAAGCAGGCAATTGTGTAGCCTTCTACCACTCAACAATAGCCATCTTCAACACCTCCAGCCACTGACAGTAAAACTCTCTTCCTTTTGCATTGTGATATTTTACACCTCGTATACAAACCATAACACTGCTATATAGATATGACAATAATTGGCAGTGGACTGTGAGCACCTCCCTCCACCTTAGGCTCGAGGTCTTAGTCCAAAACTCCAAACAACACACCTTTGGCATTAAAGGGAAAAAAGAAGGTTGACACTTTGATGAAAAGAAAGGTCGCCTTTGATGATGCTCCCCAGAATTCACCCCCACCCCCACCCTTAGCGAGCGAACTGGAACTTTTGGGTACACAGCCGAGCTCTTCTTTAGGAGTACCTTCAGATAAGGTCAATAAGGATCTTCACCTACTCGAACTCCTTCGCTAGCTACCTAAAATAGCAGGCCTCAGTGCTGCATTTATAGATCGCTTCACATTAGCTGAAGGCTGGGAGAAGATGAAGAAGAGGCCAGCGAAGGTCACATTCCATAATACTATAAGAATGCTTGTCAATGTAAGTGTGAATTGCTTTCTAATTTTAATGCGAGCTCACCTCTTTCTAATACATTTCCTTTGTTTCAGGCTACCACTACTGCTGTGCTCATGTACGATCTAGTACTTGAATGCCCGGAGAAGTGCGAGAAGGTTGAAGAAATTGCCCAGACTTGCACAGACCTAAAGAAGACTTGCGAAGTATAAAAGAGTAGTTTTGAGTCTGAGAAGCAAAATTGTAGGAGGTCCTAGCCAAGGAGAATCTGGAGAAGGAGCAGCTCATAGAAAAATAAAAGAGCCCAAAAAGACCATCTCCTAACATCCAAGTACTCTAAAGGAGGCAGGTTATAAGGCCGTCGAAGAGTTCAAGGACAACGACATCACCATATCCATGATCATATACAATATCTACTGCGAGCATCTGAGGTTCGACTTCTCATTCCTTTATGAAGATGTTGTTGAACTCATTGAGAGTTGGAAGGCGGATGAGGTTGCAAAAGAGGTTACAAATGGTGGAGGTGGCACATCTGCACAGTAGTTTTTATTTTGTATATATATATATATATATATATATTTCGTTATATATTTTGTAGACCAACTTTGTAAAGTTAAGGACAAATGCGGGCTTTTCCTATTAATTGTGTAATATTTTGCTCGCACATGGGTGCAAGCTTCTATTTATAATATTTTTTTTTTCCAAATTTTACCTTGCAAAATAGTTAGAATAAGAACATATCGCATAACAATAATGATATAAGTGTATAATTTAACCAAGTAGTCAATCACTAAGTAACTGATCAGTATGCTATTGCATTTAAATCCAAATAACTTAAAGTGGGTTTTAAGTGTTAGGATGGGTTAGGTCACTTAAAAAAACAAGTATAAGTGATGCAAACTCAATATTATTTTTCAAAAGTTCCACGAAAAAATAGGATTTATAGTAATATATCACATCAAACTATAGAGGTTTTGCTTACTCACTTTTGTGTTCGAGGAGGGATATCGTGTAATACAACATGCTAAGCTATGAAGCGAAGAAAAAATCCTAAGATTTAAAGAAATTTTAGAAATTCGGTAGTCCAAAATTCCAACTCCTCTATATGAACATTTGTGTAGTCCTCTAGGAAGCAAGTAGGAGATTACATAATCTAATCCCACTGCCTCTCGAGTTTTATGGTATTCGAAGACGACCATAAAATTATAAAAGATGAACCAATATAAAGAAACAACAAGATGATAAATCGAAAAAATGATGTCTTTATTGATGAATTCGGATGATGAATAGCAAGATGTCTCCTAGGCCTTTGAAGCTATATGAAGATATACATGAAGATTTATTGATAATAACGACAAAGTTGTTCTACATTCCAAGCATGCTCGATCTTTCGTCCTCCAGTGCAAGCTAGTTTATACGTCTCTGGTCGAATGACAGTATAATATCATATGATCTTTTCAAAGAAAGTCCAAATACACATGCACTATGCTCTTTAGTATTAGGGAGAACTTATCGAAGAACAAGGTCACCAACTTCAAAATATCTATTTTTGACTTTAAAATTATAATATTGAGTTGTGCCTTGTTGGTATAATGCAATCCATAGTTGAGACTGCTCGCACCTTTTTTCCAAAAGATCGAGCTCAATTCTCATCAATGCATTGTTCTGTTCTTGCTTATAAGTATATCGTCGTAAAGAGTTCGAACCAATTTCAATTGGCACCATTGCTTTATATCTATAAGCTAGAGAGAATAGACTTTCTCCAGTAATAGTTCATTGAGTGGTGCGATAAGCCCATAGTACTCTGGAAGTATGTCTGGCCAAGCTCCCTTGTGTTCTTCCAACTTCGTTTTTAGATTATCTTTAAGTACCTTATTTATAGCTTTTACTTGACCATTGGCCTATGGATGAACAATGACGAAGAAGCTTTTTCTGATGCCTAAGCTATTGCAGAAGTTGCAGAATTCATCATAGTCGAACTGCTTCCCATTATTAGAAACTATAGTGTGTGGTACACCATAATGGCCTAATATAGACTTGTAAACAAAATCTATCATCTTTGTCGGGGATATGGTATTCAAAGATTCAGCTTCTGTCCACTTGGTGAAATAATCAACTACAATCATTGTATACTTCAATCCTCCTCCTACCAATGGGAACGCTCCAATAATATCAATTCTCCATACTGCGAATGGCCATGGACTAGTCATCGTAGTAAGAGGAACAAGTGGTGATCTAGGAATAGTTGCAAATCGCTGATACCTGTCGTATTTCTGAGCAAATTCCATTGAATCCTTCTTCATAGTAGGCCAAAAATACCCTTGCTTAAGAGCTTTATTTGCAAGTGTTTGCCCTCCAGAATGATTTCCACACATCTTCTCATGAATTCCCTTATAATGTAATATGCTTTTTCTTCGTCAACATATAACAATAATGGTGAGCTAAAACTTATTCAATAAAGTTTCCCATCATAGATGAGATAGAGAGCTGCCTTCATTTGAAGTAGCTTCGCATAGTCTTAATTTTCAAGAAGGTCTCCATCTTGTAAATATTTTATTATAGGATCTGTCCATGAAGGTTTCTGGTTAACTGACATGGTTACTTGAGGCTCTACTTTAATACTCAGTTTTTTGAGGAATTCGACAGGGACTATCTTCAGTAATTCTGTATCTTTTGTAGAAGCCAATTTGGCCAATGCATTAGCTTGAGTGTTTTTTGTACGAGGAAGAAATTGAATGCTATAAGTAGTAAATGTCAAGAATAATCTTTGCACCTCATATAGATAGGCCAATATTCTTCTCTTTATAGCTTGGTAATTACCGATCACTTAACAAACGACCAACTTGGAGTCACTGTTACGTTGATCATTTCGACCTTTATTTCTTGTGCGAGCTTGAGTCTAGCTACCAAGGCCTCGTATTCTACTTCATTATTTGATGTTGGAAATCCGAAGCAAAGTGCACAATGAATATTATACCTTTCTAGACTGATTAGCATCAAACATGCACCAGATCTGTTCTCGTTTGACAATCCATCTACTTTGAGTTCCATAATTTTGATAAACCCATAACAAGTCTTTTGATTACTTCTGTGGGAAGATCAACATCGTAAGTGAACTCTGCAATAAAATATGTGAGAGCTTGATCTTTAATCGCAGTGCAAGGTCAAGAATTGATGCCGAATTGGCTCAACTCGACCGCCCACTTGAGTAATCACCCTAACACTTCAGGTTTTTGCAAAACCTATTTTAATGGGAAATTCATGAAAACTTCAAAGGAATGTGCATGGAAGTATGACCAAAGTTTCCTAGATACGATGATAAGTGCTATTGCCCACTTCTCCATCTCTGGTTATCTTGTCTCGGCATCGAGGAGTCTTTTTCTCACATAATACATGGGTCACTGTATGTTATCTTCTTCTCGAATAAATACAACACTTGTCTCATATTTGGAAACAGTGAGGTACAAGTATAACTTTTCCCCCAGATTTGGCTTTAACAAGAGTGGAGGAGAACCCAAGTATTTCTTCCATTCTTGGAACTTCTGCTTGCATTTCTCCATCCACTCAAACTTTTTTGAATCCTTCAACACCTCGAAGAATGGTAGGTATTTGTTAGTCAATCTTGATATGAATCGACTTAGTGGGGCTACTCTTCCTGCTAGGCTCTACACATCTTTAGGTTTGCGAGGTGATTCCATGTCAATCAGTGCTTGTATCTTCTGAGAGTTAGCTTCAATACCTTGCTAATTGACCATGAATCATAGAAATTTCCAAGATCCTACTCCAAACGCATACTTCTAGGGATTTAGCTCTATTTGAACTTTCAAAGAATTTTTAACATCTCATCAAGGTGTTTGATGTGATTTTCAGCTTTCTTTGACTTTACCAAGATATCATTAACATATACCTCTATTGTCTTGCCAATTTGTTTCACAAATATCATATCGACAAGATGCTGATAAGTTGCTCCTGTGTTAATGAGTCCAAAAGGCATCTTCTTATAACAATATAATCCCGGATTAGTAATAAATGAGGTATGCTCCACATCTAGCTCGTACATGGGGATTTAATTATATCTAAAATACACATCCATAAAACTTAGCAATTCATGTCCCGACATCGCATCTACAATCTGGTCGATTCTTGGAAGTAGGAAACTGTGTTTTGGGTGCGCTTTGTTAAGATAGGTGAAATTGATGCAAGTTCTCCGCTTTCTACTAGATTTCTTCACCAAAATTGGGTTTGTAAGCCAATTCGGGTAAAAAGACCCCCTCATGAACCCAATCTTGAGCAGTTTCTTTACCTTTTTTTTTTAATATGACGCAGCGTTCTGGATCTATTACCCTTTTTTTCTGTTGCATAGGTTTCTTTGTTGTATTGATATTGAGGCTGTGGCATATAACATTCAGATCAATTCTCACCATATCCAAATGTTGCCATATGAAGACATCCAAGTCCGATTTCAAAAAAGCAACCAATGCAGCTCGCATAGGTTCTTGAAGCTTTACTCCGACTTTTAACACCTTTGAAGACCCGTCAATTAACAAATCTTCTAAGTCTTCTATGTGTCCAGTTTGGACCTCTCCATCGATCTCTCGAGAGTCGAGGTCTTTGATCGACGTTTCACTTGACGCTTCATCCTATAGTTGGACCATCATTATGAAGGTGTTATCTCTTCCATTGCGAGCTTCAAAGAATTATTATAACAAGTCTGTGCGTCATACTTATTACCTCGCACTTCGCCTACTCTATGTCAGGTTGGAAACTTCATGGTAAGATGATAAATTGAAGTGACATCTCGCAGTTCCCTCAATGTTGGTCTTCCCAGTATGGCTAAATGCGGAGGGGCAATCTACAAACAAAAATTGAGTCATTGCCATTGAAACTCTAGGATAGGTTCTAACATTAACCATCAACTCAATCATGTCCCTCGGCATTATGCTATTATCAGTTAATCCATAGAGTGGACTAACAACAAGTTTTAAATCACTATCACTCAACTCCATCTTCTTGAAGTATCATAATATAGGATGTCAACAGCAATCCCATTATCGACTAACACTTGCCATAGTTGCGTGCTTCCACAGTTGATTTTTATGACGAGTACATCATTATACAAGAAATTGTATCCAGCCCTATGAAGGTGATGTCCATGTCTGGTATCCGTTGAAGCTTCTATGGTTCTTGCTCAAGGTGTATAACATTAGACAATAGTTGCTATAGAGCTTCTTGTGCATATCTTTCTTGTGCCCTCTTTGAGTCCCCACTAACATGTGGACCTCTAAAAATAGTTCGTACTTTGCGTTGAAATTCTAGAGGTCGTTGTTAATTTTCTTCTCTCCTTTCATTGTTCTACCTGGTGTACTACCAGAGCCGGCCTTCTCAAATTAATCTTTTGATCTCATCTTTTAGGGCATAGTAGTTATTGGTATCGTGTCCAATATCGTTGTGATATCGACAAAACTTGTTGGGATCATGTCTAGCTCATCCTGTTTTATCGGCTCTGGCCTATGATATCACTCTTACTGATTTGTGACCGCATAAATATGATCTATTGGTGCATTCAGCTCGGAATAATTGTTAAATCTCAGGAGAGCTCTTGGAATCTCTTATTTCTTCTGTCCGTTGCTTATTCTTTGTCTTTTTCGACTTCTTGTTATTATTACCATTGGTCATGGTCGCATCTTTGGCCGCGTCTTTTCCTCCATTTTTCGTCTTATAAAGATTCTTACATGAAGAATCTACCTTTAGATATCAACCAACTCTCTAATAGAAGTCTTCAAAAGTTCTACATTCTCGCTCTAGCAACTTCTCCAAGAGTTTAGTCTCTAGTCACACCCTTGCCATCATTAGAGTCAGGACTCTCCCTTCAAGTGGTTTATTGACTTTTGCCAGTTCTGAGGTAAAGCAATTGAGGTAAGATCACAGAGTCTTATCTAGACCTTATCGAATAGCAGACAAACTCATTAATGGAACAGTAAAATTCTTCACAACCTAGAATTATCTCAAGAATGCAGTCTGAAATTGCTACCAGGACGAGATTGGACCAGGCTTAAGTCCTCGGAACCACTTCTTGGCTACACCTGTGAGAGTTACAGCAAAATGCCTGTAACGTGTGAGGTCATCGATACGGTAGAGCTCCATCAGGTCACTGAAGTGATCCATATGGTCCTGTGGATCAGTTTTCCTATCAAAAGTGTTTATCGTGGGAAGTTTGATTCCAACAAGTAATGCAATAGCTCGAACCTCCTCGTTGAATGGCGATTGACGATATCTATCAGCAAGATCATTGTTCCAGCTAGCAAGTGCATCTAATACGATCCTCAAATTATGAACACCGATGTTTGGAGGAAAGGTATTATCTCTTATTGGTAACAAGGGTGGCCTTTGGTCATTGTTATCATGACGAAAAGAAGATTGATCAAGTATGGTCTGTTGTGACGTTTGTGAAGATTCTGCTTAAATAGTTCGCCGAGATAATGTTCGGTTGTTATGATGCGACGTGGATTGCTCATGACTACCTCTTTGACATCGTTGTTCTAGATATTGTCATAGGTCAACAGAATTCTGCCTCAGCTCTTTGCTTATCTTTTCAAAGACGCTCCTCGATTGACGAATTTGTTCGTTATTCAGATGCCCATGGTTGATGGTAGCTCTCCGAAAAGGTTGTCCACGATCATGATTGGTGCTCGAACTCCCAATACCAAGTTCCTGGAGCAAGTCTATGACCTTGCCTTTTCCCTTAGAGGTGTGATCTATATGGCACTCCTACTGGGTTCTGTGTTGGTCACGATTTCTTACCTCTTAGATTTGAATTCCTTTTTCAGGCGTCGAGCAGGATGATCTCTAGGACGTTCATGCTGTGGTAGAGTCACCATCTGTTTTTCAGTAAGTTGCCATAAAGAATCATTAATCTAACTTATGATTTGCTGAAGGTTTGCAAGAGTATCATCTATGCGATCTTGTCTTTGAATAATATTTTCTAGTGCGATCACAACAGGTTGATCTTGAGCGGAATTGACCTGTGTGGCAGCAATGCCTTGGGATTACGTTTTTGGTAGTGTTCATGGTATTTTCCATTTTGAAGAAGAGAAATTGACAAATTTTTTGCTGGTATGACCCTTTTCTATCGCCAATTATTGATAGAGATTTTGTCAACAATGAATTTAAGAAGTTACAAGATGTGACTTGTGTATGAAAAGAGTTAATAAATTAAAGTAAATAAGGAGACAAGAATTTTATAGTGATTCAGTCTCAAAAAAGATGAGCCTACATTCACTATTCTCCACTATTTTCTAGAGAATCACAAGAGTTTCTGTAAGCCTCAAAGCGAGAGCAAAGAGAGAATTACAGAGAGAGTGTATAGTGAAGTAATTATGAGATGACTGTAAGATGAAAAATTATGAGACTGAGCCTCCTTTATATATGTGAAGGCGGCTTTAGATTTTTAAATTGTGAAAATAGGAAAGTACATAATCAAAAAATATAATTTTGAGTAACAATACAAAATTGAATAATAGCTTAAATAAATTTCTGGCTCTCTACACAAAAATTTGTTTCTTTTTCTGTATAAATTATCCGTTTGAAGAAATTTGATATAGTTTTCTTTTCTACTAGTTGCACATTATTCATCCGAAAAAAATTACAATTCGATAAAAAAAAGCACACATGCGACTTAATATATTTAACTCAATCATTGAGTTTGTTTCGATGGTATTAACCAATAATATAGATTTAAGACGGCATAAAACGCTGATATGATACGTCGAAGTCAATAATAACATTGAAAATTCAAAAGAACAACCACAATTAATGATAGTCTGCACTCACGCGGACCCGTAATAATAATAATAATAACAATCTGTAGTCCAGTCTAAACACTACGATTGATGCAATTTGCTTTGATTGTTTAATTATCTTTCTCTAATCAATGGTGCAGAATTCTCGATTTTTTTTTTTGTAATCGGGATGTTATTATTTAAAGCGACAAAAGTTTTTTGTTGCTTACTTATTTTATTTTTTCTTTTATATCTTTAAATGTTAAACCTAACATCAGCTTTTTCATTTGTTCCCCAGTTATATAAAATTTCTTAACTGTCTCTTTATCAGGAAGGAACAGCATCCACGGTATAAAGACATAAAAGAACACTGAAATATCATATATACATATAGCAATATATTTACACAAAAAACTGTACAAGTGGGAGAATAGTATTAGAACAAAGAAAGAAAATAAAGTAAAGTGAAACACAGAGTACCCTCTCTCTCTCTTTGGCGATCTCCGCATCTTCACTTCATCTTCTCCTCTCTTAGCAGGTTCCTCAATTGAGAGTTTCCTTACTACGAGTTTTTTCACTTTTTCTTTGTTTTTCTTTTCTTTTTATTTCTATTGTAATAAAGTCTTTCTGCGCATATGTGAAGGTTTTATACTATAAATAAATATTTTATCTCACCTGATTCTAAATCTATACGGGCTTTATTATTGTTTTTTTTTTCAATGTTTTGTTAGTATTCTTTTAGATCTGAAGCTTTTCAGAGTCAGATTTGAAAGATCTTATCATGTAGTATTTATTGATGTATGTCTTTAGGAATCTACTATAGCATTTACTAATAAATACCTTCGAGGAATGAATTATTGATGGGATCTAACGACTGGTTTGGAGTTTGCTGTCTCTAGAGGTGGTAGAAAAAGCCTTCAAGGAATGGGCTACTGATGGCTCTAAGAACTGGCTTAGAGATTACTATCTCTAGAGGTAGCAGAATTTTTTAGTATACTTTTTGCTGGACGTACTCACACACTTCAGTAGATTTACTCCCACATATGTTAGTTATGGGGAATTGACTTAATTATTTTCCTATTGGGTAGGGTACTTTTTTTCACTCTACAATTGTTGCTTGTATTTGATACTATTATTTAATCGACTTTCAATATAATCCCATAAAAAATTTCATTAAAAAAATGAAAAAACAAAGAAATACTCCATAAGTGAGAAAATACAAAGCGATGATCACACGATGATTTATGAAGAGGGTCACCTCTTGATTCGTAGATTTTTTTTTCAAATTTTAATTTTTCAATTAAGGTATATATGAAAGCTTATTAAAATAAAAGATCTTTTTTTGGGTTATTATAAAAAAAAACCTTAGATTTTTTTATTTAAGCAAAAAAAAAAAATTTTAAGGTTTTGGTTATATGAAATAAGACCTTGAATTTTTTTAATTCCCGTAATAAAGATCTTGGATTTCAATTATATCAAATAAAACATTGAAATTTTGAAACTCAATCAAATTGAACCCAAATAGAAAATTTTGTAACCCAATCAAATTGAATCTAAAGCAAGAATTTTTAAAACCCAATCAAATTGAACTCAAAATAGATATTTAATCAATGAATATATAACATGATTAAGAAACGACTTTATTTTTTTAAGTATTTTATACCCAGGAGTTATTTTTTAAAAATTTATTTTAACAAAAAAAGTTAATATTTTCAATATAGAATGACATAGTTTTCGCTTAATTAGGGTACTTGTTAATGTAAATAGTCTCGTATAATCACACATAATAGTGTACACGAGCAAAAAGTGGGTTGACTTATTTTATAGGCTAATTTGATTTGATTTTATAATCCAAAGATTTTATTTGATATGACTAAAAATTCAATTTTTTTAACTAAAATTAAACAACAACAAAGTGTTTTTATTATATAATGGAAAACCAAGGTTTTTTTTTGCTAAAATTAAAAAGCTCAGGGTTTTTTTTTATAATAATCCCTTTTTTGTAAGAATTAAAAGACGGTATAGGTAATGAAGTGTAATTAAGATGATACATGCATTAGAAGGGGGAAAGAAAACAAAAATGAAGAACTAGGATAAGCATCCAAAAGGCCATTACTGGTCAAAGAAAATCCTGATAATTAACAATGGCCAAGGCAGTGGTTGTAACGTCCACGGTCACTTTCCTTGTTTATTGAGGGTCTTTTGCTACCGGAAATGCCTGTGAGTACCACTTAATTAATTGATATATATTAGAAATTGTATATGTATAATGTGTGTGTGAATGCATGACGAGTACTAATAAAATATGATATATATATATATATATATGTGTGTGTGAATTGAACATGAGTGCTAATTAAATATGATGCTACATATATAGGGTGGCATGAAAGGGATTGCCAAACATGATGGTTTCGTTCAAATTCATATATATATATATATATATATATATATATATTGAGAAACATTTTACTATTAATTGAAACAGCAGGATTCTCAGCCATATATATATAGTTGGTTCTAGAAAATAGTTAGACTAGTCCAATACTAATTAATTACTTGAATAGAGACTATTGGATGTATTTAATCTTGAGCTGCAGAATATTTTTTTTATTTTTAATATGCGTATTGGATATTAAGTATTTTGTCTTCTAGCTTGTGATAATTTATTTTGTCTTCCAATAATATTTTGTTCCTCACCAACTAAAGCCACGCACGTAAGTTGTTAGAAATTAATTAATATAGGGGTCCAATATCGAATGCAGTACTATTTAATCCTAAATAATAGTCTAGTTTAATCTGACCCCAGATATGTACATATATATTGTTGGATATTTTTTTGGTATTTTCCAACCCAATACCATGCATCCCGTGATATCGTTCTCATTTTCGAAAGAAAATCATAATTACTATTTTTTTATCATAATTATTAATTTTGATTCTACAATAATTGTAATTATTATTATTATTATTATTATATTCCTAAAAAAAGTATTTAATTCGTATCAAACTGATTAATTAAAAAACATAGCAAAAGCACGATCATACACTAACGTCAAAAAGAGAATACTTTACCTTAAAAGGAAAATAAAGCGGAAAAAAAGAAGAAAAAGACGACAAAAGATTTTCTATACACTACAGTACGTGGAAAAAAAAAAAAAAAAAAAGTCTCATGTTCTCCTATCTCTATCCGTCTATATTCTTAATACCCACCCTATCTCGAACCATCTCTTTTTTTTTTTTTTTTTTCTTGGCTGCTATGAGATATTAACCCTCAGCTCCGTCTAAAGTCAACAGTGTATCTGAAAAGATTTTACTTCCTATTTTTAATTTTAATTCCTTTGGAGTGGCCATACAATGCCCATGATACAAGTAAAAAAGGATTAATATTAGAAATTAATAGATGGGCAAACAACTTTTTATTGAAACCAAATCTTCTATGTCAACGTTAATCATATTACAGGGAAACAATCTCTTATAATTTAAACTCATTTGATTTGTTTAATTTACTAGTTCTCCAATTAAATCCTCATATTTATTATTATAGTTGTCAAACATGTTGTTTCATGCCGGCACAGTCTATTTAAGTTAGGCACAAACATGTTTTCATATCGTATCGTGCCCACTTTTTAGTAGTGTCGTGTTGTGCCAACTCATAGTATAAAATTATTGGCCCGGCACAGTCCACTAACCCATGCTCTAACGTGTCGTGTTATACCTCGTATCATGCCGTACTATACTAGCTAACGTGCTTGAACGTGCCAACTTTTTTTTGGCCGAAATTGGCCCAACAATTAGTAAATTTAATTAATTTTAATATCTTTTTTACCATTTTTTTTCAAATAATTCAAATATATATATAATAAAGGTAAATTTATTGTAAAATTTTATCTTAATTAGATTTCTATTGCACCTAATTAACCATGAATTCGTAATTATTTGAAAATTCTCCTTTTTTTTTCTTTTGAATGAAAGTATGTCAACGTGAAAAGACATCAATAGAAAGTAGAAGTATCCCAACTAAATTAGTATCCAACTATCTCAATAATTCCTTGCTTAACGATACTTGAAAGATAGTTATTATTAATAAGAAAAATAGAGAAAAGAGAATAATAGTTTAAGGCTAATAACCCGAAAGTAAAAGTAATTAGAAAAAACCTAAGAAAATAAATCATACAAACCTCGTTAAACCTTGACTAGATAAAACAAAATAGCAAAAAATTTCTAACAAAAAAAGGAGTATTTATTACTCAAATAAGAAACCACTTACGGAAATGATAAAAACATTTAGGAGTTAATTCCCTTGCAATATAAGAAAAAATAAAATCTTATTTAATTTTTTCATCGTTGTTTGACTCTAAGTTTACAAAATCTTTTTCCTATATTATGTGGCATGTTATTTGCATTCTTTCTTTCTCTTTTTTCCTTGTCTAAGATATATCATCCTCCTAATCTTTAACTACCTACCTAATAATTCCACTTGACGTGCTAAGGAAAATAGAAAAAACAAATTAAAAAGACATATATATATAGAAAAAACAAAATAGTAATACATATTTAACATGCTAACATGATGTGCCTATTATGCTAGTGTACTATACTGTATTGTGCCTATGAGTTGTGTTGTGCCCTAACTAGCCAATTGTACCTAATTTATCGGTATAGCATGGCCCACATGATCGTACCATATCTAGTATAGCTCACGATTTATTATGTTATATTATGTCGTGCTTTAGCCATACCATGTTACGCCACCATGCTAATTGGCTAACCCTCTTGATAACTCTATTTATTATGGATTTTTTTTTCAATGAAACCTAAAACTATATGTTGAAGCAAAATCGATTAACACTTAATCAAAACAAGATATTGCAAAGAGGAATCCCTTGAAAAAACGATATTGGAGAGAAAATCATTTTTTTCTAATGCATAAAAATAATTTTCCTTTCCTACGAGACTGACATCATCAATACTTGAAGACAATCGAAGCCAAAAGCACAATTAAGTTTTAGAACTATTAAAGAGAGTGAAATTAGTTATAGTGGCTCTATTTCCACCCTCTTTTTTTTCTTCCCACCCTATTCATTAATTATTTTTCAGACCAAAATACCCTTATACCAAATGATATAAATACAGACTTAAAGTGTCAAATAATAATATACCTTTATACTTATCATACCCCTATATCATACTTAGTAAACTCTTACTACTTTAGACATAAACTTGAATATATATATATATATAATTTTATATATGAAATCTAATCATAATCATAACATTATTTTAGGAATTAGCACTAATTATTGCTCATTGATAATTCAATTGTCCATTACTTGAAAGTGTTTATGATTATTTATTTATTTATTTATTTTTGGCGGCTATTATATTTTTATTTTTCCTTTATCAGTTACTTGATCGAAATCTTATTGATATATATATATATATATATTTATATGTATACATATAATAGTAAAATAAAATAATACTAAAACCTAGACTTAGCATCCATAGGTTATTAGTTAATAAAGTTTAGTTTTATTTTTTTTTCCACAGTGTGACATTCTCCAATTTCACAAACGTATGTAAGGGTATTTGAGTAAATATTTAATGAAATCAGGAGACACTACTCGACCTAGAACTAAAAAGATAGTCGAGAATTCAAACTTTGTAGAAATAAAAAAAATACTCTACTCATGTATTACATATAGTGTAACTGTTGGTTATAATTTACGAAAAATATGACAAATCAAAGTGGAGCAAAAGCATTGAAAATGAAATTTTTTTTAGATTATTATTTTCATAAAAATCGTTTAGAATCTTTGTTATAATCTAAATACGTACAATAGAATACCTACCTCAACCAGTAAGTCTTCCTACCTATATACCAAACTTATAACTACAAAAGTATGTGGATGCCTCGATCTTGATCAACTCTAGAGTAAGAATCCAAGAACTCCAATATCCTCTAATGATAGCTCCAAGAATTTCTTTCTTTCACTTTTCTCACATTTTTCTAGAGTAGTTGCCAAAGTAATGATTTAGTAGTACTGAATATTACACACAACAAGGGGAGAAGAATCTTCCCATAAGAAAGAAAATTCGACAGCCCTAGGAGAGATGGGCTGGCCAAATTTCTCTTCCTCTATGGAGCAAGTGGTGGGCTCTAAAGATAGTAATATAGATTGGAGACCTAAATAAACATATTTAATTCAAAGTCTAATAGAAAAGGTCTCAGTTACAATTAACTTTTAATACATAGACTTATACTATTAGTTATGGACTTATTCTACTAAAAATCTAAATTTAACTCTAAAATTAAATAATAATATCACAAGATACTTTATAATAAAAATTATGTCTATTAGATAATTAACATTTCCATATGTATCCCTACATGAATACTCAAAATTGGAGCTAAGTAAAATTACTGTTTTGTCTTTTCCATTATATCTTTCAATTCCTTAATACAAGACTATATAAAATGGATAACTAGGCTTACAGAAAATCTTTAATGAACTTAATATTTAATTTTATTATTTAGATAAGGTTTAAATCATCCAAGCTCCTATAACTCCTAAAGACAGTATTCACTTCTCTATATAATAAAGTTGTGGATTCCATACCTATAAGCATATGTTCCCAATACCCATAATAATATATTGTCAAAATACCAGGATCTAGATCAACAATCTCTCGATCTATATCTTTTAACATCACAAATAATACAAGTTATAAATACAGGTTTAACACTTATTTCAAGATTAAGAAAGATATTTATTAATTATCAAGTTTGTGAGAATATATTCTTGTCAATAGCACTTATTAAAAGTTTATATTTCACATGGTCCTTATTTAATATTTATACACCAAGGCTTTTTGCACATGATCACACCAATATTGATTAAGACACACTATAAAAGTATAAAATCTTACAACACTATCTATGAGAAATATCTATTTTCTCTTATTAATTCTGAACAATCTTATTTGATTTAATTAGAAAAAATATATTTTAACTTTAATAAATAACTTTATTAAAATATTTTTCTAATAAATAAATCATGGAACCTTTTTGACAATTACTATTGTACCAATCATAAATACTATGCATGAAATATCTTTTATTAAATATACAAAATAATTCAATAAATATCTATAAATAATAAATACTTTTTGAGCATAATCTTAACAATAACACATATATATATATATATATATATATATATGAATACATAAGTATTGTAGGCCTCCCATAGATGCAAAACCCTCAACCAGAAAAACCACAGGTTAAAATACTTATATACACTCATCGTGGTAAGAAAGTCGATACTCCTCCTCCAACTTAGGTATTAATAGTGTCTTCTGCAATATAAGAATATTCATGAGCATGAAACTTAGTAAGTCACGAATACAAATGTAGAGTGCATACAACAGAGAACTAATTACCACATGATTGGGATCCCTATGTATATTTTATTGCCTAGCAAGATCGTGAATCGTATACTGAGCCACTCAAAGAATATATTAGATAGCATAAGCCGTCGTATAGAGGTCTTGAGTCCCAGAGAATCCCCTTTATATACATCAGAATTCTACCCTATACCATTATCATAGTGTTCTCGAATGAACTATAGTATCACTAAAAGGACCAGAATGTTCCTGAAGGAACCATAGTGCCCCCAAAGGAACCATATCATATATTTGGGTACTAGTCTGCCATATCTTATTCACCAATAGTTATCAGACAATATAAATACACTACGTGTTTATGTCTCACACAAAGTAAAATGATAGATTCAGATGTTTATGCTTCAGGCATAATAGAATAACAGATACATAAGTACATATAATCCAAGAATTTCACAAATTCACAAAAATAAATAATTCTTACATCGCAGGTGTAGTGTTACTTACCTCATTTTAAGGATAATTTGGTAATTTTATAATTTTTCGAATAGGGATTAAAGTATGAAGATTTTTGAAAAAAAAAAAGGGCTAAATTGTATTTTCTGAAGGTTCTAAGTGAAAGAAATCTAAAAAGTTGGGGCTAAAGTGTAATTTTAAAGAAATAGCATAGCCCATTAAAGGGGTACCATGTAAACCTAAGCTCCCCCTCTCTCTTCCTTTCTTATTCTTCCCTTGTGTTTCTTTCCCCTTTGTGACAAAACGAAGCAAAGCTTTGGCTCTACCTCCGATGGCCCTTCTCTGGCTGGATTCAGGCTATACCACCTAGCTTATCAGGACTCTTGTCCCTCAAAGCAACTCAGGCCAAGATTTGGAGGCTGCTAGAGCTTTGGTTCAATGGCAGCGAGGCAAAGCGACTATAGTAGAAAATCAGCCATCGCTGAAACTGGACTTCTCGAATTTGACTCAACACGAGGAATAACATGGTATATTTATCTCAACTCTACTTTGCCCAGATTAAATTTTTCCCTTTTTGAATAGTTTTGAGCTTTGTTTATGGGTTAACTTTTTAATCTAACCGTTAGATTGTCAAATAAATGTCATATTTGTGATATACTCGTGAAATTAAGAAAAATAAGATATGCATTGACTGTATTTGGTAACAGGTATGGAAACTGAGATCAGACATCTAGATTTTACCTCATTTTGTATACCACGGGATCAGTTTCGGTCCGAGTTCGATTTGGTCAGGTTATATGTCTAATCTAGCTCATTTTGGTGCTAGAAATTCAGTGGTGAGGTCTGTTTTATGATTTGAGGCTTCGTTCAAAAAATAACATCTCAAAGCGAGTGATTGAGGGTTCGAAAATAACCTCTGACCCTCCGAATGATCGGCCAATAGCACCAAACATGTTCTATAGCATCGTAGCATGGTCTAGTCACCCGTTTGAGGTAAGGATTCGATTACTTCATTCTAAAATTGGTAAAATTTTGAATTTATATATTTTAAATAAATATGAAATTTTGTACAATATTTTGTAAAAATTTGTTTACACCTGGTTTTGAGATACTTTGATATTTTAACTACCTAGGAGGTATGTCATATTGGTTGTTGTGCCATATATCTTTTTTTGCGGGAATTAAATTTTATTGGTTATGTTAAAAGCAGAAGTTATGCTGCAAAAATTTCTGGAAAATATAAATGAAGTGAGTATATAGTTTTATGAACTAAACTTGAATTAGTTAAAAATATTATATGGTCTATTTTGTAAACTTGAATTTGTTAAAAATACTGCATGGTCTGTTTTGTGAATTTGTAGAAAATAGTACATATTCAGATTCATGTCATTTATATAGCATTGTATTATATATTTATCTCACGCAATTGATAGAATAATAGTATTCCAAAAGAACAATGAAATCACAGTGTTTCAACAAAACACTAGAAAATAAAATAAAGATAAAAATAAAAAGAAAAGAAAAAACAAATAAAACTCACAGTCATCAATTAAATGGCCAAAATAAAACTTATGGTCATTAAATAGATGGTTGGAACTTATGTATATTATAAACATTAGATATTATAGAATTAGGTGGTATTTACTGCACTTGTGAGGACTTGAATACTTATTTTGAGATAATATTTTATAATAGTTTGGAATATTTGAACCTTTGGGCAATGAATTTTAATTGGACAATGAATGGTAGGAATATATCACCTTTCCTTTCTACATCAAAATTGCTTAGCCAAGATTTGTGTATTGTCTAAGTGGAAAAATGAGGATGGTTTTGTTATTAAATTGAGTACTTAGAAATACAAATGATTTTATATGAACTAGTTTTCAACATTCGGACTCGACATTTCATTAACCTCACTTTATAAAAATTTATGTTTTAAAAAGAAGTTTCTAAATAATTAACTAGAATTCTTTTAAACTTTAGTGAACATCTTTTTTAAGTAATTTAAACTAATGAGAGGTTTCTTATTATGAAACTTATAGTGTTTGAGGAGCAAAACGTAAAAATCCAAGTACTTAGTTTATTCCAAATTTTTCGAGTTTACTGGATATTTATATTTTCACTTAAAATTTCTAAAAGTCATGGATTTGGATTTTCAGTTGTGAAGGTAATGAGGTCAAA
Organism: Parasponia andersonii; assembly: GCA_002914805.1. Taxonomy (NCBI): domain Eukaryota; kingdom Viridiplantae; phylum Streptophyta; class Magnoliopsida; order Rosales; family Cannabaceae; genus Trema; species Trema andersonii. Next base: position 420,429 of record JXTB01000096.1, read on the forward strand.
GTTTTAGGCTTCAGATCTATTTGGAATCTTGCCCGTAATATTTCAGTGATTAAAAGATTATTTTGGAAAAGTATTCAACAAATACCTCATACATCACTTAAGAATTTGCTTAATAAGTTGTATTTGCTTCGATTCATTATGAATCTTTCGTTCATCTCCTTAGAGAGAAACTCAGGTATTCTTAGAATGATTATATTCTAGAAACTCTAGTCTCATAAGTGTTGGAGTTGATACGGGACTAGTGATTCCTACTCCTACTAAAATTCTCTGATTCAAATGAATATTCACTCTTGTACTCCTATGTCCATTATGGTAGAAATCTATATGAACATCGTAGGTTCTAAGATAGAAATTCAGTATATTGTATCTCAATTGTTATGACTTAGCCTTATTTGTGCTTGTGGGATTGTGATTTGACTTACTTAGGGAACGTTTTTATGTGATCACTCGATTTGAGTAATTAGCAGTATATCTTCATATCTTCATCATGCATTGACAATACTTTGCGGATAGTGTATTTGCTCTTTGAGTGAACTATTGGCTTGACATTCTGGATTTTGTTTAAATTCAGTATTGTGTTGTTTTGATTTCATCAAGTTTGGTTTTTTTAAATTTTTTATTGAAATTTTTTGTCTATTGAGAATTTGTTTGGGTTTAAAACCGAGTTACCTGATTTTAAGAACTTTTGAAATTCCAAACTTGATTGGTATGGATTTGAGCTATGTAAACCATTATATTTGACAAATAGGGCATTAATTATTGTCAGGGAACTCTTGGTTTATTTGGAATTTAGTTGGATTCAATACCATGTTGTTTGGGATTTAAACCTTTGAAAATTTGAAGTTGACAGTTCAAGTTTTGAACAAAGTGAACTTCTATATTTTATCGTTGTGGCATGTTTACCTCCAAAGAGACTATGACCATTTTTTAAAACTTAAAATATTGATTAGGTAAAAGTCTTTCACTTTTTTTAAGGAATGTATGGTTTTAAAATTAATGAACCACTTGGGGATTAGGGTTTGTGAATCTACCCTATTATAAAATTTGTACTTTGGTTTATGATGAATTTAGTTGTGATACTAAATTAATCCTAGTTTACATTTGGTAGTGCTAGTTGGAAAATACTTTTGGACAAGATAATTTTTATAAATTTGAAGTTGCAAATATTTTCCTAGTTTTGAATTCAGTAGGTACTCTTGCTAAATGTTATTGAGTTTCAACTTGTCACTTGATTTTGAATCTAAGGAAGGCTTTGGAAAATCAATTTAAAAATTGACAAAATTAATTTAAAATTGGCTTAGACATAAACATGAGATGTATGTTAGAAATTTGTGTGAAAACCTCTTGCAACAAGTTTGGTTTCTTAGCTAATCTTTGGTATGAATCAATGTGGTGTTTATATAAATTTTTGGAAGCTTGTGCATATATTTCTTCAATTTATGATATATTGTTCCAAGACCTTTGGAGAGTAAAAATTTGGTTATTCTTACTTATTTAGATTCTTGTGTTGTGGAAAAATTTTAGATTTTGAATCCTAGTTTAGAGGTTTCGTAAAATCTTGTTGTTATGGCTTTACACGTGTTATACATCAAATACAGAGATTTTGATCCCGAGATTTTCTCCATCCAAAATTCAAGTTTCCAAGATATTAGGGATCGAATTTGGAATTTAAGATATATGATTGCTCAAATAAAGATTTTACTAGATCTTAGAGGGATAAATACGAAATCAAATTCATATTTACTATAATCTTTTTATAATATTTTTGATATTTGAAAAGATCTAATCTGTAGCAGAAAATTATCTCCTCATGCCTATAGATATGAGACTTCTGAGGAAACAAAGGAAATTGAAAACTCTCTTATAACTAGTATACAAAGAAAATAACACCGGCTATAGTCGACGTAGGCACTTTGTTCGAAAGGGTGAAATCCTCTAAAATCCCTGTGCTCATCATTTTCTCTCCTATTCTTTATTTAATCCTTAGTTTTCTTTAAAATCTAAGAACTTCGTGGTTATATCAACTTTGGTATCAATAATTTGGTGCTAGAATGGGGGCCTTCGGCAAAAATATCCAACCAAAATCACGGTATTCTAGTTTTCTCGAATTCAAAAATATTGTGATGACAAGACGCCAAAATTCCTAAACTGGAGATGCTATGAGTACCAAATCTCAACTTGTTCATATCGGAGATTTGTCGACACGATCTCAGGTGACTGCTATGACAAACAACTGCTAAGAAACTATCCAAAGTTGTGATACCTGTAGGAAAAATTGACCTAACACTTAGGAAAATCATGCATGCATGCAGATATGGAAAATACATGATCATATCATGTACGTAGTGGAAAAATTAGCGGATTTAGGTTTTAACATTTTTACATGAAAACAGTTTTTCATAACCATATAACACACATGCATCATATATAGGATCATGTACAACATAAATCAAATTTAGATACAAAATCCCTAGAGATGAGATTAGGGTTTACCTCTTGTAGCGTATTCCTTCTTGATCTCCTTGTTGATGGTGATCAGACCTCCAACTCGAGATCTTCTTGTCTATGCTCTTACTTTTGATTAATGAGATGAGTGGGCACCAAATTGAAACCTATGTAGGAGAATGATCAGGAACGCCATCTTCATCCTATGGAACACTTGGATGTGAGATGGAACTGTGAGATGATAGGAAACTTTTTCTCTCTCACTTAGCCTAGGGTGGCCGAATTCTCCTCTCTCCTTGTGTCTTATGCGTGTAACTCTCTAAGAGTTACTACGTAATTTTTTCTCTCATATATCTTATATATATGGGACCCAAATTTGCTAACCCTAATCTAATTAGGATTGGGCTTGTTCTCCAATTTGGGCTTTGGGTGTATTTTTTATAAATATGTCCAACTCATGAAACTTATTTATAAAAATACCAACTTCTGTGTAGAATTATTATTGTACATAGTTTACTGAAACTAATTTCACAAATACCTCCAACTAATTAATGAGCTTAATTGAGCTAGACAAGGGACCTAATGGATCCAAATAATCTAAGTTCCAATAATATGATAAATATATATTAACTCTTATTATGATATTTATATAAATATTATTAGTAAAGGGAATACTCCACAAAAGGGCCAATACTGCACTCTTAGATTAAATGTCATACCTTTTATAGAGATTTAATCAACTAACCTTGATTAACCGATCCATCTAGCATATTCTATACCACATCTAGAATCCCTATACAATGCCGTAGTTGGATAGGTGAAATTACCGTAATACCCCTCCAACACCTATTTACCTTAAAGTTACCATTTTTCTATCAAGGAATAATGTTGTCGATAATTTTGTTCTCAATGGCCATTTAGACAAAATTATCAACCAATTCACAAAGTGAATACTAAGATCTTAGATTTAGTTATTCTATGAATCTTGAAAGAACCTAAAGTGATATTAATATACAATGTCCTGAACTATTTGGTGTTCCCACCAATTCATAAGTCATAACTTCCAATATGCCAGAATTCACCTCTAATTTCATAGAAGTTAGTCTTTTAACAAATCAAAAAGCTATAACCCATGAAAGCAAGTCTAGTCAAATATTAAGAATTAAGATCTATATGCTAAGAGCTAGTTTGTGATAATATAAAAATTGAGTTACGGCACTCCAATTCTTTATATTACCTGGTCCAGTTCAATATACATAACTTGTTTATGTTGTATTAGTTTTTCTATCGGAAGTCAGATACTTCAATGATGTGCGACACATCATTCCCGTTGAGATAGACAAACACTACAACCTATAGTAAATAAAATATTCCATCTTTATTTATAATACTGTCAGCATGATTCAGGGCGAAACTAGGAGGTGACTTGGAAAAAAGCCCATGAACGATGCCGATCGAGATGTGGAGATGGCCGAGTTATAGGCCAGACAACTTCAATAGGAGGAGACTTTGGACGAGGTGTGAGCTACTATCAACTCAATCCAAAATCTTCTGGAGCAGTTGGCTAGAAACCATCCTCAGAATGAGTAGCCAGAGATTATGGTGCGAGTAACTAAGCAACACGACCATGTTCGAGGTCGTGATTAGCTCGCTAGATAACAAGATTGCGAGGAGTCCTGTTCAATGAGTTCGAGAATTCATGTACTCGAGAGTTCTAGAGCTTGTGACTGTAGAGATGCACCTGAAGATAGCCAGATCAAGCAGAGGGCAAAAATAGGAGATCTCCCCCTAAGACCACCTTAGAAATTGCTCGAGAGGGTCAATGACCTGAATTTGTCAGGTCACTAGACACATGTAGTGTGTTCGAGAGAGTTGGCTAAGCAGCAAGAGACTTAAATCGAGAACAAGGACATGATCTTTGTGATCAATTGAACCAGCAAAGAGCAAGAACATCGAAGACTACGACCAGTAAGAGTTCAACTACTTCGGTCCTAGTCGATGATCAACTTGCTCAAGAAATATCTCGTACACAAAATGAGCTAAACTACCTAACTATTCGCAAGGAGTATCGGGTAAAAGAGGAACATTCACCTTTCTCATCTGAGATTCAGGATGCCCTCTTACTTGATGGCTTCAAGATGCCAACCATCACTGCCTACGAGGGAAAGATAGACCCTCGCGATTACCTAGACTTACTCAACAATTTCATAGATCTGAACTAAGTGGAACCACTATCCCGATGACGATGTTTCAGTGTTACACTCACAAAAAGAGTAAAAAAGTGGTTTAAAAATAAGATGAATGGGTCAATAACCTCCCAGCAACAGTTCTCCCAAGACTTCATCCACTAATTTCAAGCCTCTAGGGCCTACAATAAACCTCGCTTGGCATTAGCCGATGTCAGGAAAAGGGAAAATAAGAGCCTCCGATCTTATCTGAAGTAGTTCAATGAAGAAGCCGCTAAAGTGACCAAGGCACTGGAAGGAGAACTTTTGATGGCTCTGGCAAGAGGAGTCTACCTCCAAACACTTCTTTAGAGAAATCTTTTGAAAGCCCATTGCATTGATGTGGAAGATTTCTATTAGAGAGTTGAAAATATAGGCTCGTTAAGAACATGGAGGAATTAGCAAATCCTTAGAAAGGCGATGAGTCTGACAAAAAAGAAAACAAGAAGAAGAGGAAAAGCAATAGTGAGCAAGCTGCACTTTCATCGAAAAAAGATGAGAAGAACCCTCGAGTAGAGGTAAGGGGTACCCTTGCTCTCCTAAGTTCACCTATTACACTAAACTCACTGATAATAGGGAAAACATGTTGATTGCTATCAAGGACAGAGTCCCATACATAGGACCTCCTCCTATTAAAGGAAAAGGTACGAGGAGGGACCCGAACAAGTACTATCGTTTCCACTGCGATAACAGTCATGACACCAATGACTACTATGTCCTGAAGGACGAGATCAAGGAATTGATCCAATAGGGATACCTCATATGGTATCAAAGGAGGAGAGGCTACAACCAAAAGGAGGATGGTGAAAGGAGAACAGGCACCCCGGCTCGCAATAATCTTATTTGAGGAGAAATCCAAACCATTTTCGGAGGACCTTATGTTGTAGGGAGTTCGAGGATGAACCAGAAGAATTATGTTCATAAAGCTCGAGAAGCTCCAATGACGAACGTCCACCATCTCGAAGATTGTCTGATGAAAAGCTTCTATAGAGAGAATGAACCGATCACTTTCATAGAAGAGGATGCACACAAAATTCACTATCCACACAATGACCCCCTTGTCATGACTGTTCAGATCGACAACATGCTCCTCCATCGAACCCTGATAGATAATAGGAGCTCAGTAGACATTCTATATTTAAGCGCCTTCGAGAAGATGGGTTTGAGGGTGCAACACCTGAAGCCAACCACAGCCAAACTCTAAGGCTTCACCGGTGATAACATCCTGCCCCTGGGCATGATTCAACTTGCACTTATTATAGGAGCACAACCTCAGTAGACAACCATCATGGCCGACTTCCTCATGGTAGATTGCCTAACGGCCTTCAACGCAGTACTTACAAGACCATCTCTCTAAGAGCTAAAGGCAATCTGCTCGATTCATCACCTAGCGATGAAGTTCCCGACCCCTAAAGGAGTTGGAGTTTTGTGAGGTAAGCAGTACGAAGCTTGCTAATCTTATAACTAGTCTATCAAAACTGCAGAGAAAAATGTTGAGAAAGTCCAAACATGCGAGCAGCGATATGCTAGTTCGGGCTTGATTAACGAGGACCTCGATCCTCGTATGATCGATGAGGAGAAGAAAAATAGACCAATGGAGGAGCTCACAAAACTCCAAGTGACCTACCAACGATTGGTAAACAAAATATTTGTCGATCAAATTAGAATATCTATAGAGGTCTATATGGATGACATGCTCGTGAAATCGAAGTAAGCAGTGATCATATCTGACACCTTAATGAGATATGAAATCTTGAGGCATTATCGCATGAAGCTCAATCCTCTAAAGTGCACCTTTGGAGTCACCTTGGGAAAAGTTTTGAGATTTATGGTTAACGAGCGAGAAATCGAAGCCAACCCTGAAAAAATCTAGGCACTGCTCAACATGGAGTCCCCTCATAAGCTCAGAGAAGTACAAAGCCTGATTGGGAAAATGGTAGTTCTCAGTAGTTCATTTCTCTAGCCACCGACAAGTGCATTCCTTTCTTTGATGCACTACGAGAAGCCAAAAAGTTAAAATGGACCGAGAGGTGTGAGTAGTCTTCCAGCAATTGAAGCTTCATCTTGGTAAACCTCTCTTACTCTCTAAACTTATTGATAATGAGGTGTTCTTCATGTACCTTGCTATTTCAAAATATGCAATCAGTTTTGCATTAATGCGAGAAGAAGGTGGGGTGCAATATCCTATCTACTACACAAGCAAAAGGTTGCTCAAAGTTGAACTACATTACCCGAAGATAGAAAAGCTCTCTTATGCCTTGGTTATGGGTTCTAGAAAGCTAAGGCCATACTTTAATGCTCACCCCATCCACGTACTAACTGACTTCCCTCTGAAGCAAGTCCTCCAAAAGCCTGAGGCATTAAGTCACCTCCTCAAATGGACGATCGAACTCAGCCAATTCGAGATAATGTTCTTTCCCATAACTACCATCAAAGGATAAGTTGTTGTTGATTTTGTAGCTAAATTTACATATTGCTTAAAGGAGACTGTGCGAGAATAAGCTAAGAAAATAGCTATGTGGAAGTTTTCGTAGATAGTTTATCGAATAAGCAAGGATCGGGGGCAGGATTGATGTTAATCATTCCAGACGAGCATAAGATTCGCTGCGCTCTTCCCTTTGGGTTCAAGGCTTCCAACAATGAGGCTGAATACAAAGTATTGCTCACTAGAAATAGGTTAGCAACAGAAATGAAGGTTGACTTACAATTTATAGTGATTCAAAGTTGATCATTAGATACATAAATGAGGAGTATCAACCTTACGAAACCAAGATATTGTCCTACATAGCAAAGTCTCAAAAGCTCCTCACATAATTTGTGAAACTAAGGTTCACCAAATCCCGCGAGCACAAAATGCTAATATGGATGCCTTGTCAAAGTTTGCTTCAAAAATGAATGAAGACCTGCTCGATGTAATCCCTGTAGAATTCTTGGAGATCCCAGGTATTGAAAAAAAAAAATCTGTGCTTGTGCTTATGCTCAATGAAAATAAGCTGTCCTGGATAGATCCTATCTATTCATACTTAAAGGATGGCAAGCTACCCACTGAAAAAGAAAAAGCGTGAAAGATGAAGTATCTAGTTGCTCGATATATCCTACTCGATGACAAGCTATATCGACGAGGCTTCTCAGTCCCACTACTTCATTGTGTAAACGATTAAAAAGCACACCAGATTCTTAGAGAAATCCACGAGGGAGTATGTAGTAACGATTCTAAGGGGCAGTCACTGGCAAGGAAAGCTGTGCTTCAAGGATATTACTGGCCAACAATGAGAAAAGATGCAATCGACTATGTGCAAAGATACGATAAATGTCAATGTTTTTCCCATTTTTAGAAGGCACCACAAACCGAGTTAACCATAATGAATTTTCCATGGCCTTTTATAGACAGGGGAATTTACTTGATTGGATCGTTTCTAATTGGTCGAGAAGGAACCAAGTATGCAGTGGTCACTGTTGATTACTTCACCAAATAGGTAGAAGCTGAACCTTTGTTGTCCATCACCTTGAGTAAGATCACTGGATTCAGCATAAAATCCATTATATATAGGTTCGGAGTTCCAAAGCAAATTATGTTAGATAATGGCACGTAGTTTGAGAGTAATAAAATGAAAATATTTTGCAAACAGTATGGTATCATGAAGAGCTTCGCCGCTATTGTTCATCCTAAAAGCAATGGTTAGGTCAAAGCAATCAACAAGATACTTAAACAAAATATAAAAACTAAGCTTAAAAAACTTAAAAGGGCTTGGATCAAAGAACTCCCTAAAGTACTTTAGGCTTACTGAACAACTACTCAAACTATGACGAATGAGACTCCATCCTCGATGACATATGGAACAGAAGCGATGACACCAGTTGAACTTGAAGTCAGTACTCAAAGAGTAGAAGTTTACAACAAGGAAACAAACCATGAGCTCCTACAAGGAAATCTAGACCTCCTGGGAGAAAAACGCGACCAAGCACAAATACAGGGTTATAGCATATCAGCATAAGGTAGCTCGGTATTACAACTTGTGAATCTAAGAGAAACGGCTCAAAAAGACAACCTAGTCCCATGAAAGGTAATGCCCAACACCCAAGAATGAGGAACTGGAGCCCTTGGCCCAAATTGGGAAGGACCTTACAAAATCTCCCAAGAGATTCTTCCTATAACCTACAAGTTCGCTCGAATGAATGGGCAACACTGAGCACCTAAGAAAGTATTACCAATAAGTCCTATATATTTTCCTTTTTATCATGTCAATTCTACTTAAACAATAATAAGTTCATTCTTTGGATTTGTCTAAATAAAAATTCCTTTAATAATTAGTTTCTAGCTATCTTATCACCTTAAGACTATAGGGGCATATGTAGTGAAATACAAACCTTCATGTTCTAGTACTATGGCTTGATGAAAGATCATATAAACTAGTTCTTGTGTACAAAGCATTCACAAGTTTGTGTTCATGTGATCACGTGTTTAAATAAACACTTGTTCGAAAGTCGAGTGCTCAAATAGATTGAAAAGCTTGAAATTCAAAAACTACTATGTTTGAGGTAGTCGAATCATGATAAGTACTAGAGCAAGATTGCAAAATTCCCCAATTTCACACATGTGCGTAAGAATGTTTATATAAATATTTAGTGAAATCAGGAGACACTACTCGACTTAGAATTGATAAAATAATAAAAATTTAAAACTTTTTAAACTTTTTAGAAGAAAAAGAAAACTAAACCCATAATTATACAAGTCTAATATACGCATATATAGATCCTCGCAAAATGGGCCTCTCATAAAATATACATAATGTACACACACTCAAACAGGTACAAAATTCTTAGTCAGGACATCATAGTGTCAAAATGCTCATATACACAAGCCACAGTCAGAAAGTTGGCACTCGTCTAAACTCACATATGAGCAGTATCATCTGCAATGTAAGAATACATATAAGTATGGAACTTAGTAGGTAACGAGTGCAAATGTAACATGCATATACCCGAAAATAGATAATTGTATGATTGTGATCCTAGTATATATTGTATTACCTGATAAGACCGTGAATCGCATACTAAGCCGTTCAGATAACTAATAACTCATAACTAATCATAAGCTGTTATATGGAGGTCTCGAGTCCTAAATATGTCTCAAACCCCTCAGTATACTGCAGAGGTCTTCCCCATACCGCTATCAGAGTGCTCTCAAATAAACTAAATAATATCTCCGAAGGAACCTAATTATATCCTCAGAGGAACCAAAAAATGTCTCCAAAGGAACTAAATATTTGGGTGCTGGCCTGCCACACCCTATTCATCAATACTCGTTAGGCAATATAAATATACCACAGGTTCAAAATCATATCTCGTATATGTCAGAATAACAGATTTAGATGCTTATACTTCAGACATAATAGAATAACATATAATTTTTCATATAATTCAAAAATTACACAAGTTTACAAAAACAAATAAATCTTACATTGCAGGTAGAATGTTACTTACTTCGTTTTCGAACTCTCTAAGTTCATTTGTGAAATGCTCTATATTCAATGCACAATTGATGTAAAAACCAAATTTTTTTAGGGGCAAAATGGTCTTTTGACCAGAAAAAAAAAATCAGATTATATATGTATAAACCCCTCTCTCTCTCCACCCTCTCGTTCCCCCCCTCGAGCCGCTCTCCCTCTCCCTCGTCTCTCTCACTCTCTCGGCCAAAGGAAGCCGCACCACCGTCCAAGCTCCATCTGGCAGAGCAGAACGCCGGCAAGCCTCCCCCGCGCCACCATGAGCCGGTCACCAGCCGCCGAAGCAGCCGCCGTGGCCGAAGAAGACGAAAGGGGCCGTTTCGGACTTTTCATCACCGGCGAAGATTCCGGCGTCCGTTCGACCTCCAACCAGTCCCGTTGGATTCATCTCGTCATAAGGATCGTCGAGGTATATATATCTCAACCCCATTTTTGTCCGGATTGAAAGTTGCCATTTTTGGGCATTTCGAGTTTATGGTTGTAGTTTTTGATCTGGCCATTGAATTGTGTTTTTGACTACATTTTTTGAATGTACTCGGAAAATAGAGAAGTTTGATATATATATATTGTGTTGTTTGGTGATCAGCACGAAAATCGAGATCGGACGGTCGAGATTTTATCTCGTTTTGCGTGCCACCGGTCCGGTGTGGGCCCGGACTAGAATTGGACATATTATATATCTAACCTAGCTATTTTGTGTGCTAGGAATTCAGTGAAGAGGTCCGTTTGCAAAATTGAAGCTCCAGTGAGAAGTTGACTTCTCGCAAGAGGACGATCAAGGGCTTAGAATTGGTTTCCGACCCTCCGGGCAATCGTCAACGACACCTTGAGGACTCAATAGTGTGGTATCACTATTCTAGTAAGGTAAGGGTTTAGTTACCTTCGTTTTATACCATTTTGAGTTAAAACTTATTTTCTGCAGCATATAAGAACAGGTGTTTTAATGATTTGAATTGTATGTGATGGAATCTAGTTGTACGATATATACTGTACTACTCTGGGAATTTGCTGTGTGCAGGTTATTTTGGGTATATCAAAAATAGGGCCGTTATGTTGCCCATTTTTCTATAAAACCCTATTATGCATGTGTTACTGAAAAACCAGAGTACAGTAGTTTTTACACTTTAGTTCTGTATTGCACGTATCATAGGATCATATATTAGCACCGTGTTAGCATCGTGGGTTTTACAGTATGGCGCTGCATGCCCCACCATCGGTGAAAGTCCGTAAACTCGCGTGGGGTTTGCCCCTCCAGGTTTGGTAGGCGACACACGGGTGTCCCCTCTGGGTATGGGCTTAGGTGTCAGGCAAGCTGTTAGGCATACTTAGTGCCATCATCCTGGGTTTCCACATATAAGAGGATGAGAGCTCATGGGTATGGGTTGATTTGTGTCGTGTGCATATGGATTGATGGTTTTGATTACACTGTTTTATATATATAGGCTCCCGGTTTGGATTATATATATATGTGTATGTATGTTTTGGATTTGAACTAACTATGCAGGAGTTTTCTATCACTAAACTATTTTTCTTCGAGGTAACTATTTTCTTACTGGGCATTGTATTCTCACCCCCCTTCCTTCCCTTCCTCAGGTGGTATTCAGTGCGATCTTGGAAATCAGAAGGAGTAAGAGGTCATCTTGACTGTAGTTCATTTCTTGGTAATGCTAGAAGTCTACTGTTGTGGTGTTTGGACTGTTTGGGGTTTTGTATTAGCATTGAACCAAGATTACTACTTTCTATTTTGTCTGTAAACTTATGTCTGCTATTTTGGGATTTAACTTGTTTTTGTAGATGATGATGATGCTTGGACTTATATTTGATTTTTTCCCGTTTTTCAATTATTATTCGGTCTATGTTTAATAGTATATACGAACTATGGGAGAGGTTCACGGGATGAAATTCCAAATACTTTATCAAAATGGACTATTTACAAAACTAATACTTTTTAAAAACTTTTCAAATAAATCAAGGAATTTCCCACCTCTGTGAAATTCCCCTTCTGCCACTGGCCCGGGTTTTGGGTCGTGACAGAAATTTTGGTATCAAAACTTTGAGTTTAATAGCTCGGATGTATCGCCATTACACTAGACTGAGTTATTTTATTACAAGCATGCATCATTATCTTACTAACAGCTTGGCATATTATTTTAGACTTGTAAGGATGCCTCCTAGAAGAGTTCTGAGGCACCAGCCGAGTGCCGAACCTCCTCAACATCCAGATTTCTCTCATCTGATCAAGGCAATGCAACAGGCATTTGCCCAGATGAGCAACCCAGACTATCAGCCTCCAGCTCCGAGGGCACGTCAGCTGGATCAGTCAGATTACCTCCAGCGATTCATGCGCCTCCAGCCAGGGCAGTTTGATGGGAGACCAGATCCTCTTGCGGCAATTGCTTGGTTGCATGAGATGGAGAGGCTTTTTTGGTCCATTGGTGCTCCGGTAGAGTTTTGGGCAATCTTTACTGTTAACCATCTATCCGGGAGTGCCATTCATTGGTGGGAGACTATGGAGCGGATGCAGGATGTTGTGGGTCTTACTTGGGAAGGCTTTGAGCGGATTTTCAGGGCTCAGTATGCCAATGAGGATCAATAGGATGAGATTATGAATCAGTTTGAGACTTTGGTCCAAGGTAACAGAACGACAAATGAGTACCTGATTGAGTTCACTGAGTTGGCAAACATTGCCCTTGACCCAGGTACGAGTGAGAAGTCCCGAGTTGCAAAGTTCAGGAGTCATTTGAATCGGAACATTTTCAACAGGTATGATACCCAGACTTTCCATACTCTTCCTGAGATTGCAGTGGCTGCCCAGCGGGCAGAGGCCATCAAAGAAAGTTTGGATTCCAAGAGGAACCAGCGGAGAAGAAATGACAGGAAAACCACTAGAAGGAACTAGGGGCAGTGGTCAGCCCAGGATAATCCGAGCAGTGGGAGCTTGAATAGCAATGGTTCTTCTGGAGGTGGCAGAGGTAGTCCTTATGGAGGATGTTTTGTTTGTGGCCAGTTAGGTCACCGGAAGAAAGAGTGTCCTACTCGCCTGCAGAAATATCCTCTTTCTCAACCGCAGGAGAGTCAGTCAGGCAAGGCCGCAATAGCCACAGGGTGCTTCGCAGACTTTTACTTCCCCTCAGCCTTATCAGCATCAGTACCGCTTTCAGGGTTACTCTCAGAACTTTCAGACTCCTCAGGCCTCAGGGAGTCAGGGTGGGCGTAATTATGGCAGTAGTGGTCCAGGATCCAATAGTAGCTGACCTGGTCAGGGGAGAGGTAACAAATGGAAAGGAAAGGTGACTAGCCAAGCCTATGCTTTTACTGGATCCGACAATACTCAGGATCGCACTAGTCGAGGTGTTGTTGACGGTATGATCCTTATTTCACACTCTTGGGCACATATTTTTTTTAATACTGGTGTATTCTATTCATTCATATCCTTATTGTTTGCTCAACTGTTGAGGTTGGAATTTTCTTATTTGGATTATGTATTGACGTTGGGTACACCTTTGGGAGGAATGGCTGATGTGTCTAGTGTGTGTAAGTCTTGTTAGGTTGTGATTGGTGATAGGAAGCTTTTTGCTAATTTGATTGTGTTGCCAACGGGACAATATGATGTAATACTCGATATAGATTGGTTGTCAAAATATCGAGCGATTGTGGACTGTCGTACAAAGCGGGTGACTCTTTTTCCTAGTGATGGATATCTTATTGTCTATCAGGCTGGGATGAGTCCGTTGAAGCCTAGTCCTATTCTGAAAGCGTGCATGGGTGTAAGAAACAAACTTGAGTGTTATGCGAACTTATTTGCCACGGATGGCGAGGTGAGGACAGACGATCAAGACCCATGGATTCCAGTGGTGTGTGAGTATTCGGAGGTATTTCCTGAAGACTTACCAGGGTTACCACCTGATAGGGAGATCAAGTTCTGTATTGAGTTAGTTCCTGGAGCTCAGCCAATTTCTACTCCAGCCTATTGCATGGCACCTGCTGAGTTGGAAAAATTAAGAGAACAGTTGGACGATTTGCTTTCCAAAGGCTTCATTCACAGTAGCACTTCTCCTTGGGGTGCTCCTATTTTGTTTGCGAAGAAAGCTGATGGTTCGTTGAGACTTTGTGTGGATTACCGAAAGTTGAACCAGTTGACAATGAGGAACAAATATCCTTTGCCAAGGATAGATGAGTTGTTTGATCAACTCGATGGTTCGAGGTGCTTCTCTAAGATTGACTTGAGATCCGGTTATCATCAGCTGAAGATAAGGGAGGATGATATACCTAAGATAGCATTCAGAACTCGATATGGTCACTTTGAGTTTCTGGTGATGCCATTTGGTTTGACGAATGCTCCCGCAGCATTTATGGATCTCATGAATCAGGTTTTCAGGTCATTTTTGGATCGTTTTATGGTTGTGTTCATCGACAACATTCTGGTGTATTCCAAGACTCGAGAAGAGCATGCCGAACATCTGGGGATAGTACTCAAGACCTTGAGAGATCATCAGTTGTATGCCAAGAAATTGAAGTATGACTTTTGGATATCAGAAGCGAAGTTCTTGGGTCATGTGATTTCTCATGGAGGTATTTCAGTCGATCCTGCTAAGATCGAAGCTGTTCTGGAATGAGAAAGACCGAGAAATGTGACAGAGGTACGTAGTTTCCTTGGATTGGCAGGCTACTACAATCATTGTGTGCAAGATTTCTCGAGAATTGCTTTGTCTTTGATGAAGTTGACTAGGAAGGACGTCAAGTTTTTTTGGGATCACGAAAGTGAAGAAGCTTTTATCAGTTTGAAGCAGAGTTTAACCACCGCACCTGTTCTTACTGTTCCTGACAGTAACGAGCCTTATNCAGTAGCACTTCTCCTTGGGGTGCTCCTATTTTGTTTGCGAAGAAAGCTGATGGTTCGTTGAGACTTTGTGTGGATTACCGAAAGTTGAACCAGTTGACAATGAGGAACAAATATCCTTTGCCAAGGATAGATGAGTTGTTTGATCAACTCGATGGTTCGAGGTGCTTCTCTAAGATTGACTTGAGATCCGGTTATCATCAGCTGAAGATAAGGGAGGATGATATACCTAAGATAGCATTCAGAACTCGATATGGTCACTTTGAGTTTCTGGTGATGCCATTTGGTTTGACGAATGCTCCCGCAGCATTTATGGATCTCATGAATCAGGTTTTCAGGTCATTTTTGGATCGTTTTATGGTTGTGTTCATCGACAACATTCTGGTGTATTCCAAGACTCGAGAAGAGCATGCCGAACATCTGGGGATAGTACTCAAGACCTTGAGAGATCATCAGTTGTATGCCAAGAAATTGAAGTATGACTTTTGGATATCAGAAGCGAAGTTCTTGGGTCATGTGATTTCTCATGGAGGTATTTCAGTCGATCCTGCTAAGATCGAAGCTGTTCTGGAATGAGAAAGACCGAGAAATGTGACAGAGGTACGTAGTTTCCTTGGATTGGCAGGCTACTACAATCATTGTGTGCAAGATTTCTCGAGAATTGCTTTGTCTTTGATGAAGTTGACTAGGAAGGACGTCAAGTTTTTTTGGGATCACGAAAGTGAAGAAGCTTTTATCAGTTTGAAGCAGAGTTTAACCACCGCACCTGTTCTTACTGTTCCTGACAGTAACGAGCCTTATGTGGTGTATACCGATGCCTTAAAGACGGGTTTGGGATGTGTCTTGATGTAGAATGGTCGAGTTGTGGCTTATACTTCTCGTTAGTTGAAGCCACATGAAAGGAACTATCCCACGCATGATCAGGAACTTGCAGCAGTGATCTTTGCATTGAAGATTTGGAGATGTTACTTGTATGGTGTGAAGTTCGACATATTCTCCAATCATAAGAGTTTGAAGTATCTCTTTACTCAGAAGGATCTGAACTTGAGACAGCGAAGATGGGTTGAGTATATGGAGGATTATGACTTCGACCTACAGTATCATCCTGGTAAAGCCAATGTTGTAGCTGATGCACTGAGTAGGAAGCCTCATGGTGCACTAGCTGCACTAGTGTTTGAAGACTGGAAGAATTCAGTTGCGATTGGTGATTACAACTTGCAGTACTTCGAGAATAAAGGTATTGCTTGCCTAAGCAACATTGTGATTTCACCATCTCTTCTCCAGACTGTCCAGCAGAGTCAGTGGCAAGACAGGGAGTTGAGAACAACCTGGAACCGACTTCAGAATGGTGAACAATTAGATGGTTGGAGCACTAACAGAGAAGGGTTCTTGCTTTTCAATGGGAAGTTGGCTGTAGCTGATGACCCTAATCTTCGAGAAACTATTCTAACAGAGGCTCACAAATCAAGGTTTTGCAGTACATCCGGGTAGTACTAAGATGTACCAGGACTTGAAACGGTAGTATTGGTGGAAAGGAATGAAGAAGGATGTAGCTACTTTTGTGGCTAAGTGTTTGACTTGTCAGCGAGTCAAGGCTGAACACTAGAGACCAGCTGGATTACTTCAGCCGTTGCCAATTCCAGAATGGAAGTGGGACAAGATCACGATGGACTTTGTGACCAGTTTGCTGAGGACCTTGAGGAAGAACAACGCAGTTTGGGTGAAAGTCGATCAGTAGATGAAGAGTGCTCACTTTATACTGATCCGGATTGACTACTCTCTTACTAAGCTCAGTAGACTGTATGTGGAGAACATCATACGCTTGCATGGTATGCCTTCAAGCATAGTATCTGACAGAGATCCAAGGTTCACTTCTAAGTTTTGGAGAGCCTTGCAGAAAGCATTTGGTACACAGTTGGATATCAGTACAGCTCACCATCCTGAGACAGACGGCCAGTCTGAAAGGACGATTCAGATTCTTGAGGACATGCTACATTGTTGCA
>JXTB01000096.1:437457-456996 GCA_002914805.1 Parasponia andersonii
TGGAGAACATCATACGCTTGCATGGTATGCCTTCAAGCATAGTATCTGACAGAGATCCAAGGTTCACTTCTAAGTTTTGGAGAGCCTTGCAGAAAGCATTTGGTACACAGTTGGATATCAGTACAGCTCACCATCCTGAGACAGACGGCCAGTCTGAAAGGACGATTCAGATTCTTGAGGACATGCTACATTGTTGCACATTGGACTTTGGTAGGAACTGGGATGATCATCTTCCTTTGGTGGAATTTGCTTATAACAACAGTTACCAGACCAATGTGGGTGTGGCTCTATATGAGGTGTTATATGGGAGGCCGTGTAGATTGCCTTTGTGTTGGACAGAACCCAAAGAGCATGTTACTCTTGGACCTAAGTTGATTGAAGAGATTACTGAGAAGATCAAGGGTATCTAAGAGAGGCTCAAAGAGATTCAGAGTCGTCAGAAGAGTTATGCTGACCCGAAGAGGCGTGAGGTAGAGTTCGATACTAGTGATTCTGTATTCTTGAAAGTGACTCCAACGCGAGGTGTAACAAGGTTTGGGGTGAAGGGTAAGCTTGCTCCAAGGTATATTGGTCCCTTTGAGATTACTGAGAGAATCGGACCAGTGGCATATCGCTTGAATCTACCTGCATAGTTGGGTCACGTGCATAATATGTTTCACAGAAGTACACGCCGAACTCATCTCATGTTGTTCAGTACGTGCATGTACCGTTTTAAGAAGATGTGTCCTATGAAGAGCAGCTTGTTCGCGTGTTGGCTAGAGAGTTGAAAGTGTTTCGCAACAGAGAGATTCCACTTGTCAAGGTGCTTTGGGAATATCACAAAGAAGATGAGGCTACTTGGGAACTCGAAATAGAGATGTACGAGAAGTACCCTCATTTGTTTAACTTTCAGTTAAAAGTTGTATTGTAATGTAACCTTGACTTGTATTTTGAATTTCAGGATGAAATTCCTATAAGGAGGGGAGAATGTAAAAACCCAGTTTTTTTTAGGGGCAAAATGGTCTTTTGACCAGAAAAAAATCAAATTATATATATATATAAACCCCTCTCTCTCCCCTCCCTCTCGTTCCCCCCCTCCCGAGCCGTTCTCCCTCTCCCTCGTCTCTCTCACTCTCTCGGCCAAAGGAAGCCGCACTGCCGTCTAAGCTCCATCTGGCTGAGCAGATTGCCGGTGAGCCTCCCCCGCGCCACCGGAGCAGCCGCCGTCACCGGAGAAGACGAAAGGGGCCGTTTCGGACTTTTCGTCACCGGCGAAGATTCCGGTGTCTGTTCGACCTCCAACCGGTCCCATTGGATTCGTCTCGTCACAAGGATCATCAAGGTATATATATCTCAACCCCATTTTTTTTCGGATAGAAAATTGCCATTTTTGGGCATTTCGAGTTTATGGTTGTAGTTTTTGATCCAGCCGTTGGATTGCGTTTTTGACCGCATTTTTGGTATGTACTCGAAAAATGGAGAAGTTTGATATATATATATTGTGTTGTTTGGTGATCGGCACGAAAATAGAGATCGGACGGTCGAGATTTTGTCTCGTTTTGCATGCCACCGGTCCGATGTGGGCCCGGACCAGAATTGGACAAATTATATGTCTAACCTAGTAATTTTGGATGCTAGGAATTCAGTGAAGATGTCCGTTTGCGAAATTGAAGCTCCGGTGAGAAGTTAACTTTTCGCAAGAGGACAAGCGAGGGCTTGGAATTAGTTCCCAACCCTCCGGGCGATCATCAACGACACCTTGAGGACTCAATAGCGTGGTATCGCTATTCCGGTAAGGTAGGGGTTTAGTTACCTTCGTTTTATACCGTTTTGAGTTATAACTTATTTTCTGCAGCATATAAGAACAAATGTGTTTTTAATGATTTGAATTATATGTGAAAGAATCTAGTTGTATGATATATACTATACTACTCTGGGAATTTGCTGTGTGCAGGTTATTTTGGGTATATCAAAAATAGGGCCGTTATGCTACCCGTTTTTCTATAATACCCTATTATGCATGTGTTACTGAAAAACCAGAGTACAGTAGTATTTACACTTCAATTCTGTATTGCACGTGTCATAGGATCATACATTAGCACCGTGTTAGCATCGTGGGTTTTACAGTGTGGTGCTACATGCCCCACCATCAGTGAAAGTCCGTAAACTCGCGCAGGGTTTTGTTACTTCTGATTACCTCCCCATTTGGCAGGCATAGGCAATTCAGTTGCCCCTCCAGGTTTGGTAGGCGACATACGGGTGTCCCCTCCGGGTATGGGCTTAGGTGTCAGGCAGGCTGTTAGGCATACTTAGTGCCATCATCCTGGGTTTACACAGATGAGAGGATGAAAGCTCATGAGTATGGGTTGATTTGTGTCATGTGCATATGGATTGATGATTTTGATTACACTGTTTTATATATATGGTTCCGGTTTGGATTATATATATATATGTGTGTATGTTTTGGATTTGAACTAACCTTGCAGGAGTTTTCCATCACTGAACTATTTTTCTTCGAGGTAACTATTTTCCTACTGGGCATTGTATGCTCACCCCCTTCCTTCTCTTCCTCCGATGATGTTCAGTGCGATCTTGGAAATCAGGAGGAGTAAGAGGCCATCTTGACTGTAGTTCATTTCTTGGTAATGCTAGAAGTCTCTTGTTGTGGTGTTTGGACTGTTTGGGGTTTTGTATTAGCATTGAACTAAGATTACTACTTTCTATTTTGTTTGTAAACTTATGTATGCCATTTTTGAATTGAACTTGTTATTGTAGATGATGATGATGCTTGGACTTATATTTGATTTTTTCCTGTTTTTCAATTATTATTCGGTCTATGTTTAATGGTGTATATGAACTGTGGGAGAGGTTCATAGGATAAAATTCCAAATACTTTATCAAAATGGACTGTTTAAAAACTAAAACTTTTTAGACACTTTTCAAATTAATCAAGGAATTTTCCACTTCTGTGAAATTTCTCTTCTACCACTGGCCCGGATTTTGGGTCGTGACAGTTGATGTATTCCTAATATTATAACATGATAAATTTATTTGATTACTTGTTATGTAAAATGACAAGAATTGACACAAACCTGGCTTAATAGAAACTAATTTCTTAAGTAATACTAAACAAGGGAGTACAAAATGGTAATTGAGTTTTCATATAAATCACAACTTAAAATACATAGGACCCTAGCTTAATAAAAAGGAAAGACAGTCATATAAATCACCATCACACAAAAAAATGAATTTTCCTCGTTCTATAATAAAGTTAACTATTGATAAAGAAAAATACCAAGTACAAGTCTAATTAATAAATGTATTATAATAGATGACATAACTTTCACCGTTTTTTTTTTAAGGAAATGAACTTGTATCGTAATAGATATAGCTCTCCATTAATAATCGTATTATAAGTCTAATTAGCATTATGTACTATACAAGTCTTTCAAAATCCTTAAATACAAAGTTACAAGCACAGGGACATCCTTCCATGTCATATATAACTCAATAATCAATTCAAGAATTGAAAAAATAAAAGTTGAAGACAAAATATTGGAATTAATTTGTAATATAATATTAAAACCTTAACCGAACCTTTTCCGAAATCAAATATCAATTCCTTTCCTTTTTCACATTCAATTGATATATATATATAGATATATATATATATGGTTGCCAATTCAATAGGTATTTTTTTTTTTTACCTATGGATATGTATTTTTTTTTTTAGTCGTTGGATCACCATTAGATGGTGATCCAATGGCTATAATGAAGTGCATGAAAAGACGTGCATCATTAATGTTTTTTCTCTCTCTTACTTTTTATAATAAAAAAATGTGCATGCTAAATTTTCATTGGCCAAAGTGATACTTATGTATAGGTTAAAAAAAAAATACCTACTGGATTGGTGCCTATATATATACATACACACTTTAATCGAAGAACTAAAAAATAAAGACTCGTTTAAGAAATTATAATGAAGAAAATAAAACAAAAATCACGTAACTCACCTTCATGTTCACAAAAGAGAGATAATGAGTAGCTTATACTTAGCGATAATCATTATACTAGTGGAATGAAAAGGAAAGGTTAGAAAAAAAAGAAAGCTGATGAGTTTTAAGTTCTCATGTAAGGCATTAAGTACATAAAAAAAATTGACAAACATAGCCAGAGTTTTAAGTTCTCATGTAAGGCATTAAGTACATAAAAAAAATTGACAAACATAGCCAAAGTCGGTCTATTAATTTTATTTTTTTTAAATGTATACAAGTATCGTAGCTAAAAGACAAAACAAATGGGTTTTAACTATAAATTTAAGTAATGAGTACAAACTACACAATATCATGAACACAACAATTAGATAAATGAAGATGCTTTAAAAATTATTGCCAGCTAATATGACAATATTAATTAAATTAATTACTCAAAAAAAATTATTTGACTTAATATATGTCAAACTTGTATCATTCAGTATGTTTCCAGCATTTCACTACAAAATTACCAAGAGAAAAAATGTAAAAAAAAATAACTATTGTAAAGCAAATACTCAAAATTATGTGCACCTAAATAACACTACTATATGAAAATAAATTTTATGCTTATATGTTATCATTGGCTCTTTAATCACGTGAGGAAACGTGTCGTTTGTGAATTCAAGATATCACAATCTTCCCCTCTTTATTAAAATTTCGTCTTCGAAATTTTCTTACCAAATAATTCTTGATGTTGACTTCTCATTTGATCTTCCCTTTCTTATATAGCGTCTTTAACTGAATGGTTTCGCCACAGAACTTTCACTAAAAAAATCTTTTTGTTTCTTACTCCTTTCTTTTCTATCTAAAATCTGAACTAGACGTTCCTCATACGTTAATTTTAGATCGAGTTCAAGGGGGGTCCTTGGCTAAGAATGTAGGATGGATTTGATACATATTTTCTCAGCATAGAAACATGAAAGACGTTATACACACTTGATAACTCTATGGGTAATGCAAGTCTATAGGCGGTATTCCCTACTTTCTCAAGGATCTCATACATACCTATGAATCTACTTAACTTCCCTTTCTTTTCAAATCTCATGACACCTTTCATAGGGGCACCTTGATAAATACCTTGTCACCAACAAAAAAATATAAAGGTCGATGTTCTGGATCTGCATAAAATTCTATCTACTTTGAGTTGCTATCATACATTTTCTAATTTTTTTCAACTACCTCAGCTGTATCTCTAACAATATCGAGACCAAAATAATGCTGCTCTCTAACCTCATCTCAGTGAATAGGAGATCTGTACTTTCTCCTATACAACATCTCATAAGGTGCAACACCAATCATCGCTTAAAAGATGTTGATATAAGAAAATTCAATTAACGGTAGGTAATTCGATGTCCCTTGGAAGTCCATAGCACAAGCTCTAAGCATATCCTCTAGAATTTGAATAGTGCTCTCAACCTAACTATCTGTGGATGGAATGCAGTACTAAATTTTAATTTAGCTCCTAAAGCTCATTGTACACTTTCCCAAAATTTTAAAGTAAATCTAGCATCTCTATCTAAGATTATAGAAACTGGAATTCCATGAAGTCTCACAGTATCCTTAATGTACAATGTTGCAAGTTTATCTATAGAGTAGGTCATAGAAATCAGAATAAAATAAGCTACCTTAGTGTATCTGTCAACTATAACCCAAACTACATCCTGACAAGATACTGTCTTTGATAACTCAACTACAAAATCTATGGTGATCTCCTCTTATTTCCACTCAAGTAATGGAAGTGGCTCCAGCAATCCTGCAGGTCTTTTGGGCTCAGCCTTAATCTGCTGACATATTAAGCAATATTCTACAAACTTGAAAATATTCTTTTTCATTCCTACCCACCAGTAAAAACTCTTTAAATCATTGTATATTTAGCAGTGCCTGGATGGACTGAATATGGAGTATTGTGTACTTCTACTAGAATTTCTTCCTTGATGTTTCTATCATCTGGTACGCATAGTCTACCTTGAAATCTGATAACTCCTTCAGTAGAAATACTGAAATCTGACATTTTGCCTGACTCCACTAATTATTTATATCCAACCAATTCAGGATCTTTATTCTGGCCATGTTTAATCCTGTCTAATAAAGTAGACTGCAATGTCATAACAAATAATTTACCAGTAATCAATTCAATGCCTGATCTGCATAAATCTTCTTCTAAGGGTTTCTTTAACTCGTGTAAAGCTGTCAGATTTCTAGATGATTTCCCACTAAGTACATCTGCCACAACATTGGCTTTTCCTGGATGATAACTAATGTCGTAATCATAGTTTTTTACTAATTTTAGCCAACATCATTGCCTCATATTCAATTCTTTCTGAGTAAATAGATACTTCAAATTTTTATGATCAGTAAAGATTTCATAATGTACTCGATATAGATAATACTGCCAAATCTTAATGCAAATACCACTATTGCCAGTTCTAAATCATGAGTAGGATAGTTCTGCTTGTAATCCTTCAACTATCTAGAAGCATAGGTAATAACTTTCCTATTTTTCATGAGAACACATCCCAAACCTTGTTTCAAAATATCACTGTAAATAACAAACCCCTCCGTACCTAAAGGTATGGTCAAGACTAGTGCTGAAATTAATCTCTACTTCAACTCTTGAAAACACTTTTCACACTCATCATTCCATATGAATTTGTTACTTTTCCTGGTCAATTGGGTAAGTGGCATAGCTATCTTAGAGAATCCCTCAATAAACCTTATATAAAAACCGGCCAAACCTAGAAAACTTCTGACCTCTATAATATTGGTAGGACTAGACTAATTATTAATTGCCTTAACCTTGGTTGGATGAACATAAATTCCATCTTGAGAGATAACATGACCAAGGAATGATAATTTTTCTAACCAAAATTCATATTTCTTGAATTTAACATATACTATTTCCCTTTCAATATTTGTAAAGTGATTCTCAAATGTTCTCTGGATTGTGAGTACACCAAAATATCATCAATGAACATAATAACAAATTTATCTAGGAATTCCTTGAATATTCTATTCATTAAATCCATAAATGCTACTAGACCATTAGCCAGACCGAATGACAATACTAGAAACTCATAATGACTATACCGAGTTCTAAAGGTAGTCTTCGGAATATCTTCCTTCCTGATTCTCAACTGATGGTAACCAGACCTTAAATCAATATTTAAAAACATAGAAGCATACTATAGTTGATCAAATAAATCATCTATGTGAGGTAGGGGATACTTATTTTTAATAATCATTATATTAAAATCTCTATAATCAATACACAATCACATAATTCTATCTTTCTTTTTCACAAACAGAACTGGCGCACCCTATGGTGAAAAAATGGGACATATAAATCCTTTGTCTAAAAATTCTTATAACTTTGTCTTTAGCTCCTTTAATTCTATTGGGGCTATCCTATAGGGTGTCTTAGAAATAAGTGCAATACCTAGTACCAAATCAATAGCAAAATCAATCTCTCTTACAAGTGGTAAACCTAGTAAATCTTCTTGAAACACTTCCAAAAAATCTTGTATAACTGGCACATCCTCTGGACTCAACTTCTACTCAATAGATGTATCAAAAACACTGGCCAGATATCCTGTACCACCTTTTCTAATAATTTCTGAGCTTTCATAGCTGAAATCAAAGGAAACTTGGTTTTATATTGAGTACCTATAAGTACAAACTGGTCAGAATTATGAGGATGAAATGTCACCATTTTCTTCTTACAGTCAATCTTAGCAAAATACTTTGACAGTCAATCCATACCCAAAATGAAATTCATATTCATCCATGTCAAGCACAATTAAGTCTGTAAATAACTCTCTATCATCCACCATAAGAGGACAAGCTCTCAAAATTTTGTTTGAATACATAACCTCTCTAGAGGGAAGTGTAGTGCCAAATGGAGTACTCATCTGATCTACAGGACGACCTAATCTCCTCATAAATGTTAATGATGCATGTGAATGCATGGATCCTGAATCTATTAATGCATAAGCGATAATGCTAGAAATTAATATCTTACCAGTGATAACAAATAGGTCTACCTTGCTCTCAAGTCCAGTGTCTGTCTCAATCATGGCATATAGCCTACTACCAAGTTTCTTCTGATCATTCGCTACTTCAGAGAAATCCTTAATGAAATGACCACTTTTACCTCATCTGAAGCATAACTTTTACCTCATCTATGACACTCTCCAATGTGATTCTTACCATAAAATTTGCACTGTTGTAAACCAGCAGTAGTGGTCCCTTGGTCAATCCTGGGATGCTTACCTTGATTAGGTCGGGGTTGTTGAGCTAGAACTCCCTTCCTTTTTCAAATCTGAGGATGTTGGAACTAGGTCTAAAACCTATTTGCATCTCTCTAACCTGTTTTTCTCTCTTGATCTTTTTTTCATCCAAAACATCTTGCTCTACCAGCTCGACATCTAGTGCCCTGTCTGTAATTTGAGCAAATGGTACACATCGTATTCCACCAGATTTCAAATCTCTCACAATAGTCTTCTTTAGGCCCTGCATAAAATAATCTATTTTTAACTCATTCGTGGCAACCATGTGAGGTGTATATCGTAATAACTCATCAAACTTACAGATGTATTTCGTACTAGATATTTCATCCTGCTTCAAATTGGCAAGCTCAACCCTCCTACTGGCTCTTATGGCATTAGTAAAATATTTTCTATAAAATAATTCCCTAAACTGCTCCCAAGTCATGATAGTAACATCATGACTAGTACTCATAGTATCCCACAAGTATTTAGCATGATGTCTCAGCATTAAGCTAACATAAGGAACCTTATCTGTATCACAAACCTTGGCGTAAGCTAGCATACGCTCAGTGGTCCTAATGCATTGCTCTACCTGTATTGGATCAACTCTGCCATTAAAAGTTAGAGGCTAGAGTTTTCTAAATCATTCCCTAGCACTTTCACTATCATCATCCCTATGTTGAGGTAGTGGTGGTGGAGGGTTAGGTTGATTTTCTTATCTCATACGTTGCTCCTAAATATTTTGCATCAAAGAAGCCAACTGTTCAACTTGATTACCACCCTGAGAAAAAGATGCACCCCTCTTGAAATTTTCTTGATCCCGAGTAGTCACCATACTGATATCTTGACACCTAGAATCCAGAACTCTAATTATATCCAATAATATTCATTACCAGAATATGAATGAAAATTTAAAAAAAAAAAAAAGCTTATAACAGATATCAAAATACATATCAAAAACTTATAGAGGAGTGAGGCTTCCTTTCCTTCTCGACGTGTATATATAAGTGGTCTTCAAAATTATTTTAAAACATAAGCTCTGATACCAACTACAACATCCCCTAATTCCACACACGTATGTAAGAATGTTTATATAAATATTTAGTGAGATCGGGAGATGCTACGTGACTTAGAAATGATAAAATAGTGAAAATTTAAAACTTTTTAAACTTTCTTGAAGAAAAAGAAAAACTCCACCTATTATTATACAAGTCCAATATATACATATATAAATCCTCCTAAAATGGGCCTTTTATAAAATATATATAATGTACACACTCAAACTGGTACAAAATTCTCAATCATGACACCATAACGTCAAAATGCTCATATACATAAGCCGTGATCGGAAAGTTGGCACTCTTCCTCTAAACTCACATACGAGCAGTATCATCTACAATGTAAGAATATATATGAGTATAGAACTCACTAAGTAACGAGTGCAAATGTAACATGCGTATATCCAAAAACATATATTTGTATGATTGGGATCCCAGTATAAATTGTATTGTCTGACAAGACTGTGAATCGCATAATAAACTATTCAGATAACTAATAACTAATAACTAATTATAAGCCATCATATAGAAGTCTTGAGTCCCAAATATATCTTAAACCTCTCTGTGTACAGCAGAGATCCTCCCCATATCGCTATCAGAGTGCTCCTAAAGGAACTAAATAAGGTTCCCGAAGGGACCTAATAATGTCCTCAGATGAGCTAGAAAATGTCTCCGAAGGAACCAAATATTTGGCGCTGACCCGTCACATCCTGTTCACTAATACTCATTAGGTAATATAAATACACTACATGTTCAAAATCATGCCTTGTGTATGTCAGAATGACAGATTCAGATTTTTATACTTTAGGCATAGCAGAATAACAGATAATTTTTCACATAATTCAAGAATTACACAAGTTTACAAAAACAAAGAATTCTTACATTGTAAGTGGAATGTTACTTACTTCATTTCCAAACTCTCTAAGTTCCTTTGTTAAATGCTCTGTGCTCAATATACAATTAATGTATTCCTTATATTGTAAAAGGACAAATTTATTTGATTATCAGTTATGTAACATGACAAGAACCGACACAAACCTGACTTAATAGAAACTAATTTCCTAAGTAATACTAAACAAGGGAGTACAAAATGGCAATTAAGTTTCTATATAAATTACAACTTATAGGACCCTAGCTTAATAAAAAGGAAAGACATTCATATATATCACCATCACACAAAAAAATAAATTTGCCTAATTCTATAATAAAGTTAACTATTGAAAAAGCAAAATCCCAACACGTACAAGTCTAGATGACATGACTTTCACGGTTTTTTTTTTTTTAAGAAAATCAACTTGTACCATAATAGATATAGCTCTCCATTAATAAACGTATTACAAGTCTAATTACATTTCTAAAGTCTTATTTACTATACAAGTCTTTCAAAACATTACATACTAAGTTACAAGTACAAGGACATCCTTCTATGTCATATATAACTCAATAATCAATTCAAGAATTGAATAAATAAAAGTTAAAGACAAAATATTGGAATTAAGTTGTAATATAATAATAAAACCTTAATCGAACCTCTTTCCAAGATCAAGTATCAATTCCCTTCCTTTTTCCCATTCAATTGATATATATATATATATATATATATAATCCAAAGAGCTAAAAAATAAAGACTTATTTAAGAAATTATAATGAAGAAAATAAAACAAAATCAAGTAACTCCCTTAAGGTTCACAAAAGAGAGATAATAAGTAGCTTACACTTAGCGAGAATCATTATACTAGTGGAATAAAGAGGAAAGGCCAGGAAAAAAAGAATGCTGATGAGTTTTAAGTTATCGTCTAAGGCACTAAGTACATAAAAAAAATTGAGCAACGTAGCCAAAGTCGGTCTATTAACTTTTGTTTTTTTAAAAAAAATGTGTACAAGTATTGAAGATATAACGACAAAACAAATGGGTTTTAACAAACTATAACTATGAGTAATGACGACAAACTACACAATATCATTAACACAACAATTAGATAAATGAAGATGCTTTAAAAATTATAGCCAGCATCATAATATAATATGACAATATTAATTAAATTAATTACTCAAAAAAATTATTTGAGTTAATATACATCAAACTTGTATCATTGAGCATGCATTTCACTACAAAATTAGCAAGAGAAAAAATATAAAAAAAAAATATATTTTAAAGTGAGTACTGAAAATTATGTGCACCTAAATAACACTACTATATGAAAATAAATTTTATACTTATATATTATCATTAGCTCTTTAATCACGTGAGGGAATATGTCGTTTGTGAATTCGGGATATCACAAAGATTAAGCCCTCAAATTGAAGGTCTTAGCCTTAAAACGAAGCAAGTTTAAAACAAAATTATGACACTTTCTTATAGACACTTTCTTTAAGTATATATAAAAACCATGCTGCTCGTAACACGAAGGGAAATAGAATTTTTTTAAGTATAATGCAAGCAATGTCGGAAGAAATTCGACAGAGAAGACATTCCTAAAGAACATCAGCTCAGCGACTGAGCAGATCAAGAAAGCCAAAAAGTTCTTATTGTACAGAATGACACCAAGAACTAGGGGCAATTGTTATACATCAAATTTATAGATTTTGATCCCAAGATTTCCTCCATCGAAAATTCAAGTTTCCAAGATATTAGGGATTGGATTTGGAATTTAAGAGATATGATTACTCAAATAAAGATTTTACTAGATCTTAGGGGGATAAATACGAATACAAATTCGTATTTATTGTAATTTTTTTATATTTGAAAAGATCTCATCTGTAGTAGAAACGTATCTCCCTAGGCCTATAAATATGAAGCTCTTGAAGAAAGAAAAGAAACTAAAAACTCTCCTATAACTAGTATACTGAGAAAATAACACCGGCTATAGTGGACATAGGCACTTTGTTCGAAAGGCTGAACCACTCTAAAATCCTTGTGTTCATCATTTTCTCTCCGATTCTTTCTTTAATCCTTAGTTTTCTTCAAAATCTAAGAACCCTATTGTTATACCAACTTTTGGTATCAACAATGCGCTTTGTTGTTTGGATGTGCTTATTCTTCCAAGCTTTTCATTATGTATGTGGCTTGTTTAATAACAGAGACGTGATGTTGGTGTTCATTGGATTATGAAATCCTTGTTGTTCAATAAATATCTTGTCCATTGGAAAAGTTAAGTGGGATTGACTTTGTATCATTTATCTCAATTAGATAATTAGGCACTTGTGTATCAACTTGGTCCTTTTAAGTGTCGAGAAATCCTAGTATTAGAGGCTTAGGATGATATTTCATTTGTGTTTCTGAATAAAATTATTTTAGTTTTGGGTACCTAAGCCTTAAGTAGACTTAGGTAGTGTATGGCATCTTCTTTGAAATTTCATTCGAACTTTTTAATTCATGGAACTTGGATTTTCAAATGAATAAGGGCTATGTATTGATATGCCCTGATTTGATAGTTGGTAGATTTTGAGTATACATATGGATGTATGGTATTTTTATTGAAAATATAAATTGAGCTTTTGACTTCATGGAGTTTGTGTATATTATAAATTAGTTGGCTATATGAAAAAATTATTTTCTATGAACTTACTTGACAAGTTGAATAAGGCTTAAAAATTATTGTCTACATAATTAGATCAAAAAGTTTAACTATGACACATACTACTATTTTTCCAAAATGCTTTATAGATTCTCTTTATCTTAAAAATGTCTTTCAAAATCGTTTTTAATAAAATTGCTAGAGTATGGTAACTTCAAAGATATAAAACTCAAAGAAAGCTTCATTAAAGTATACCTTACCTAAAGTTTTTTATTAATAAAGAACTATGAAAAATTATTTGCATAATGTGATTTGCCAACAAAAAAAAAATGTGCTTTTGAATCTCTTGGAGAGACGTGTTTGAAACATTTGGAAAAACTTTGGGATTTTAAGAAAATTTTTATCATGCTTAACTATGATTTAAAAGAAATTAACATGTTTTTAAGTACTTTATAGTTTAGTTAGCAAACTATATATCAAGCAAGAAATTTCTTCTTATTTACTTAGTCTAGTAAGTGAGTTCTGGAGTATTAATTGTTCTTGTAGTTGATGTGTTCCTCTTTGATGTTAATGGACAAATACCACTTGATTAACTTTACTTGTATTAATCTTTAAGAGTTATTAGAGACTATTATTATAATATGTTATGTGTTGAAATTCTGATTAAGTTTTTGATATTGAACTGAGTTTGTGACTCATTACTTAGTTGAACCTAAGCATTATTATAATGGCATAATTGATCATATATGAGATCACCTTTCCCGTGGATTTGCTTATAGAGTTATTGAACTCTTGTTATTATATTTTTAAAAAGAATATTAAAGTTCATGTTTGATTTATCTATAACCAAGATGAAACCTTATTATGAACTAGTGTAGTATTCTTGTATACCCCTGATTTTTGTGTTCATGTTTTCAATACATATATTCAAATTATTTTCAATTAAAGCATAAAATGAGGTTTGATGAGAGACAGGTGTCACTGCAGAGATAGCCTATTCTGTTGAAATCTTGTATCTAGGGCATTATGGTATTGTTATCAATTTTACTTACACATTGGATATTGAGTCATTTCTATATGATTTTCCCTTATACCAAAGACTCAGAAAGTCCTTGGAAGTGATTGATGATTTGGGATTATTACTATATTCCCTACATTGGGTAAAGGGACTTAAAGAGTTTCTGGACTTAAATGTTATTTGAATCTTTTCCATATAATATTATTTTGGATAAAAGACTTGGAAGGTCTTGGGTTATACATATTATATGTATACTTGCATTTGGTATGATTGGATTATAGTGGTTTACTTATTAGTATTCATTGTCCTATATACTTCTCTATTCGGGATTTCTATTCATGGTGATTCTATAATCTTTTTCTTGATGAGAAATATTTTGTGTACATAGTTGTTTCTTATTTGTTATGAGAAATGGTAAATGACTTCTGTTATTATACTCTTATTACTTTTCTACTCTCTGAACTTATTTATCTTGTGTGGTGTAACACAAATATATTTGTTTTCCATTCAAAACCCTATTAAGGTGAAATCTTCTGTTGATGAGAATTTTATTAGAGTCCTTTGACTCAGTGATTATTAAAGACCAAGTTCTAGCTATGAACAAATAGATTTTTCCTAGTATATTTTTGATCTTGTATGATCAGGGGGACTGTATTGTATGTATCTAACATTTGATCTACTATTCTGATTTGATTCCTTACAATCAGTGTTAAGATTATCGAAGTCTTGCATTCTCAATATCTAGTATTGATTATCATTACTACTTTTGTGACTAATTACGGACTTGAGATCATCGTTTCCATCCTCTCATGTTGAGGTCCAAGTACATAATGATGAGCCATCTTGTGATTTCAAATCTCTGTGTACATCTTTATTTCATGCTTTTGTGTGATATAGTATGTTGAAAAAATTTTATCCTAGGTAGATGGTGTTTATTTCACACTCCTTGTTTGACTAGAGTTTGGTTCGATGCTCCTACACTCTCTAACTGATGGTTCACTCTCTTGTCAATTGTTATCCCTTATCATTTTACTTGTACTCTCTGTTGTGCTTGAATTCGGAGACGAAATTCTTTTAAGGATAGAAGGATGTAAAAATCAAGAAATTTTAAGGGTAATTTGATCATTTATAATTTTCAGAATAAAATTATAGGGATTATAGTACGAACATTTTTTTAAAATAAAGAGTAAATTGCAATTTTTGGAGGACCTAAGTGAAAGAAATTTGAAATTTAGGGGCCAAAGTATAATTTTTTAAAAATAGAAGCACAGCGCATTAAAGGGGTGCCACGTGCTCCTCAGTTCCCCCTCTCTCTTTCTTCTCTCTTCCCTCGTGTTTCTCTCTCATTTGAGACAAACGAAGCCAAGATTCAGCTCTACCTCTGATAGCCCTTCTCTAGCCGAATTCAGGCCATGTCATCTAGCCGATCAGAACTGTCATCCCTTAAAGTAGCTCCAGACGAGATTTGAAGGCTGTCAGAGCTCTAGTTCGCCGGTAATAAGGCAAAACCACCTCAGGGGAAAATCGGCCACCGACAACTTTTTTGGTTACTTCACTCTATGAAATTGGACTTTCTGAATTTCTCTCCACACGAAAAACAACATGGTATATATATCTCAACTCTATTTTACCCAGATTAAATTTCGCCATTGTTGAACAGTTTTGAGCTTTTATGTTTGTGGGTTGACTTTTTAACCCAACTATTAGATCGTCAAATAAATATCATATTTGTGATGTGCTTATGAAAATATGAAAAATAAGATATATATATATAAATAAATATCGACTATGTTTAGCAACATGCACAGAAAATAAGATCAGTCAATTCCAATTTTATCTCATTTTGCATTCCGAAGACTGGGTTTTAATCCAAGCCCGAATTGGTTAAGTTATATATCTAACCTAATTAATATGGGTGCTAGAAATTCAGTGGTGAGGTCTTTTTCTCGATTTGAGGCTCTGTTCGAAAAATGACATTTCAAAGCGAGCGATCAAGAGTTCAAAAATGACTCTTGACCCTCCGAATGATCGCCAAATGATAACAAATGCGATCTATAGCATTATAGCATGGTCTTGTCGTTTGAGATAGCTATTTGATTACTTGATTCTAAAATTTGTTTAATTGTCAATTTACATATTTTGAATAAATATAAAATTTTGTGAAATATTTTGTAAAAATATGTTTACACCTAGTTTTGAGATGATTTGATATTTAAACTACTTAGGAAGTATGTCACACTAGTTGGCGTGCCATAAATCTTGTTTTGAAACTATTTTCTACAGGAATTAGATTTTATTAGTTTTATTAAAAACAATTAATATGCTGGCAAAATTTTTGGAAAATACAAATGCATTGAGATTATAATTTTGTGAACTAAACTTGAATTAATTAAAAACATTACATGGTCTATTTTGTGAATTTGTAGAAATTGGTACATATTCTGATTCATGTTATTCATATAGCATATCATTGCAGTACATATTCATTTCACATGGTCGATAGAATCACGGTGTTCCAAAAGAACACTAGAATCACGATGTGTTTCAACAAAATATTGGAAACTAAAGGAAAAGAAAAAATGAAGAAAGAAAACTCTCGATCATCAATCAGATTGTTGGAATAAAACTCATGATCATCAAATAGATAGTTGAAACGTATGTATGTCATAAACATTAGACATTGCAGAATTAGGTGATATTTAGTACACTTATGAAGAATTGAATAATATGTATTTGTTTTAAGATAATATTTTACAATGGTTTGGAATGTTTGAACTTTTGGACAATGAATTGTAATTTGATTTCTATAAAACTATTGAGTATTTTAGTGATAATGTAGGAACTTGAAAGTAGGTATTTTTGTACTAGTTAAAAACCTGTAATCGAATCTCTACTGGGTATTCAGGTGCTCACCCCCTTCTTTTTCCCATTTTTAGGTGTTGGATTATTTTGAGGTAATTGTTCTGGTGACTTGATAAGCATTTTTGTAATATGTTTGCAGTTTCATACATTTTCCTTGGTTGGTTCCTACTCTACATCATATTTCTTTTCTATATCAAAATTATTTAGTCAATATTAGTTTATTTACTAAGTGAGTATATAAAGATGGTTTTGTTATTAAATTGAGTATTTAAAAATACAAATGATTTTATGTAAACTATTTTTGGATATTCAGACTCGATATTTTATTAGCCTCACTTTACAAAAATTTATAGTTTAATAAGAAATTTCTAAATAAATTAATTAGAATTCTTCTAAAATCTAGTGAACGTTTTCTTTAAGTAATTTAAACTAATGAGAGGTTTTTTATTGTAAAATTTATAGTGTTTGAGGACCGAAATATAATAATCTAAGTACTTAGTTTGTTCCAAATTTTGCAAATTTATTGAATATTTATATTTTCACTTAAAATTACTAAAAATTGTGGCTTTAAATTTCTGGTTGTGACATCATAAATGGGTGATAAAAGAATTTTACCTAGTGGGTAAATTTAGAATTCACAAAATTTAAGATATGTAGAAAAAGAAAATCTTAAGATATAAAATTTCATAAAGAGTTTATTCGGATAAGAGGCTGGGAAGAGCAAAAATGGGATAGTAATAGAGCTACCTAATTATAGTTATCATAGAGCATATTTAAGATCATTAAATTACTATAGAAGTCAGGAATTTTTGAACCTAAAGGAGGAGAGTCACCAATGAAAATGAAAGGAATGTGGATGGCAAATAAAACAAGAGATTTAGCTATTTATTTTCTCTAAAAAATGGTATCAATGCATTTATATATCATTTTGGGCATTTAAGTTACTCTTCGAGTATGTCAATGATGATAAGAATTAATAAACAAGCTGTTGTGCGGTTTAAAATCCTATGTACGGTCGCATGTATAAGATTATGGGCGACCTCCACCGCATAAGTTATGTGCGACCCGAAAGAAAAGGAAACTAGTCTCTACTTCGTCAAACGGGTAACCTACAAGGAAAGGGAAACAAAAGTCTCTCTTTCAAGTTCGACCAGTTGCCCGATTCAAGTGATTACCCAATTATGTTGTTACTCAAATTGTATTACCCGATTGTATAGTTACCCAATTTCAAAATTTGGAACATTGAGTTACCCTTACCTATATAAAGGGAGCCCAATGTTTCAGACTGGGATTCCAATTTTCTGATTTCTAAATTCTGACTTCCGATTTGAGAGTTAGATTTCCAGCAAGACATTGAAACTCTGAGTACTTGTAATTCTCCAGAAAATAGTGAAAAATAGTGGATGTAAGCTCATCTTTTTCGGGGCTGAACCACTATAAAATCATTTGTCTCTTTATTTGCTTTGATTAATAACCCAATTCACATAAGCCACATCTCTTAATTTTTTCTAAATTTATTGTTGACAAAACCTCCATCAACAATTGGCGCTAGAAGGAGGGCTATTCTGGCTAAAATAGTTTGTCAAATTTCACTTTTTTAATAATGGCAAACACCAGAAACACTACCAGAGTCATCGGAACTAGCCAAAACCAACTCCAAAGCACTGCTGCTACACAGGCAGACCCCGCTCAGGATCAGCCTACTATGACCGTAGTAGAAAACCTTTCCCAGAGACAGGATTGTATGGAGGAGACACTGGTGAACCTTCAGCAAGTCACTAACCAGATCAATGACACCCTGCGACGACTTGCTGAAGGGCAAATAGTGACCCCACCACAGTACAAACGTCCCAAAGAATGTCCTGCTCAACTACCTGAGACAGGAATACAGATCCTAGAGACAAGAAGACGCGACCAGCCAAAAACCCAGCAAGAGCGTCATGAAGATCGCATCTCCAAAGGAAAAGGCAAGGTCGCAAACGTGCCTCCAGAATCTGGTACGGAGAGTTCAAGTACTAACCGTGATCGTGTACAACCTTCTCATAAATCCACTGATAGTCAAGATCGCTTGAGCAGCGAACGAAAAAGACTATCGAGAAGTGTCTTCGAAAGGATCAGCAGAGAGTCGAGACAAGATCCTGCAAACCTAAGACAATACTTGGAGCGGCGACGTAGCCATGATCGATCCATATCGCATTATAATGACCAAAGCCGGTCTCGTCGCACTATTTCACTGGATTTCCCTCACAGGTCACAGAAGACTCTACCTGACCAACCCGCCATGCATCAAGATAATGATCAAAGGCCGCCCTTGCCGCCAACAAGAGATAATGCTTTCCCTCCGAACGTCGATGTTCATAATTTAAGGATCGCATTAGACGCACTTACTGGTTGGGACGATGAGCTCGCTGATGGGTATCGTCAATCGCCATTCAGCGAGGAGGTTCGAGCTACAGCCCTTCCCACTGGATTCAGACTTCCCACCATTAACACTTTTGATGGGAAAACTGATCCACAGGACCATATGGATCACTTCAGTGACTTGATGGAACTCCATCATGTCAATGATCATGCACGTTGCAGATGTTTTGCTGTAACTCTCTCAGGAGCAGCAAAGAAGTGGTTCCGAGGAATCACATCCAGCTCGATCTCGTCCTGGCAATAACTTCAGACGGCGTTCTTGAGACAGTTTCAAGCTGCAAAGAATTTCACTGTTCCACTTGTTAGCTTATCTGCAATCCGACAAGGTCCAGAGGAGACTCTACGATCTTATCTCAATCGATTCACCTCAGAGTTAGCAAAGGT